>CAWUFW010006526.1:925538-1137109 GCA_963921515.1 Calotriton arnoldi | reverse complement strand
GGTGGTAGTAGTGGTAGGCATCCAGCCCCCCTGGGTAAGGGTGGTAGTGGTGGTGGGCATCTGGCACCCCCTGGCTAAGGGTGGTAGTAGTGGTAGGCATCCAGCCCCCCTGGGTAAGGGTGGTAGTAGTGGTAGGCATCCAGCACCCCCTGGCTAAGGGGTGGTAGTAGTGGTAGGCATCCAGCCCCCCTGGCGTAAGGGGTGGTAGTAGTGGTAGGCATCCAGCCCCCTGGGTGAGGGTGGTAGTAGTGGTGGGCATCTGGCACCCCCATGGCTAAGGGTGGTAGTAGTGGTAGGCATCCAGCCCCCTGGGTAAGGGTGGTAGTAGTGGTGGGCATCTGGCACCCCCATGGCTAAGGGTGGTAGTAGTGGTAGGCATCCAGCCCCCCTGGCTAAGGGTGATAGTAGTGGTAGGCATCCAGCCCCCCCTGGGTAAGGGTGGTAGTGGTGGTGGGCATCTGGCACCCCCATGGCTAAGGGTGGTAGTAGTGGTAGGCATCCAGCCCCCCCTGGGTAAGGGTGGTAGTAGTGGTGGGCATCCAGCCCCCCCTGGGTAAGGGTGGTAGTAGTGGTAGGCATCCAGCCCCCCTGGGTAAGGGTGGTAGTAGTGGTAGGCATCCAGCCCCCCCTGGGTAAGGGTGGTAGTGGTGGTAGGCATCTGGCACCCCCATGGCTAAGGGTGGTAGTAGTGGTAGGCATCCAGCCCCCTGGCTAAGGGTGGTAGTAGTGGTAGGCATCCAGCACCCCCTGGCTAAGGGTGGTAGTAGTGGTAGGCATCCAGCCCCCCTGGGTAAGGGTGGTAGTAGTGGTGGGCATCTGGCACCCCCTGGCTAAGGGTGGTAGTAGTGGTAGGCATCCAGCCCCCCTGGCTAAGGGTGGTAGTAGTGGTAGGCATCTGGCACCCCTGGGTAAGGGTGGTAGTAGTGGTAGGCATCCAGCCCCCCTGGGCTAAGGGTGGTAGCTAGTGGTAGGCATCCAGCCCCCCTGGGTAAGGGTGGTAGTAGTGGTAGGCATCTGGCACCCCCTGGCTAAGGGTGGTAGTAGTGGTAGGCATCCAGCCCCCCTGAGGGTGGTAGTGGTGGTAGGCATCCGGCCCCCCTGGGTAGGGTGTGGTAGTGCGCATCCAGGCCCCTGTGTGCATATGTGGCATTGGTGATGGGCATCCCGCCCCTATGGTGCTGCTGTTGCTGGTGTAAGTAAATTCTGCATCCCTCTGTGTGTGTGTGATGTGTCGTGTACGTGTTGTATGTTTTTGTGGTTGGTGTCTGACTTACCTTCTGCGCCGTACGCGTCCGTGCCTGTTCCGGTAGTAAATGTAGAATATTGGTAGGATCGGGACGAAGGGATTCATGGTTGGTTCGTGTCGTTCGTCCTTCTCGCTGCCGCGCGTCGTCCCTCGCCGCTGGCGTGTTCGCCTCGTAGCCGTGGATCGTGTTGTGGCGCGAATCGGAGCTTATGTGCGCCTCTCCCGGAAGCTTTGACGTGCCGGACGTAGCGACGGGTTCGGGCGCGTACGGAAAGCGCATCGTACTTGTTCGGCCGGACGTGGCTGCATTTTCCCTTCCGTGCGACTCGATTCTGCGTTTCCGGATTCGCCTCGGTCGGAGAACAGGACCTGGATTTGGGTGAGTACGACTCGGCCGGATTCTGTGCTGTTGTGCGCATCGTACTTACTCGTTCGGTATGATGTACGGATCGGTCGGGAAACAGGCATTCGCATGGCTTTTTTCCCGACCGAATGGTATTGGGTGCGCCTCCGACCGAGATCGGAATCGGCCCCTATGTCTTGAAATGCGACATCTGCCAGCAGATGAAAGGTTCCACCGTGAAACACGTCCAGCGCAGACACCGCTGTTAATATCTGACAAACCACTAGCGTATGTTTATTTGGACCACTGCGGCCCCTTACAAAGAGATGGGGTTTACAAGTATATCATGGTTGCAGTGGATTCCTACTCGAGATTCCTATGGGTGTGCCCCATCGCTCGGCTGACGCTCGAACTGTTATACAAGATTTGCGAGACTTTATAAGGACATACGCAATTGGTACATTACATTCTGACCAGGGCCCTGCATTTGGCTCTCGGGCTTACAAGGAGGCCATGCGAGGATTGGGTATAGCATTGCGGTACTCATCTCCGTACCATCCTGTGGGAAATTTGGTAGTGGAGAGAAAAAACCGAGACTTAAAGCAATCTTTAACAGCTAGAGTATTAGGCACGGGTGAAAGTTGGGTAAAACATCTGTATTGGAGTCCAGCGTGCTCTTAACAATATGCCAAGAAGTTCTCTAGGGGGGGGGGTCACTCCATATGAGGTCCTATTTAGGACAAGAATGTGGCTACCTGATCTTGATTGTGAAGGCACAGTGGCGGATGGAAAGCCTTTTGACATCCATGATCGTTTGGCTGTTTTACAGGATCTAAATGAATCCGGGACACAACAAAGTAATGTCCATCTGAAGCAGACCGCCACTGGGGAAGTCAAATCAAAGACCTGTCTGGATCCCAAAAGTCAGAGATCTGGTCAGAGAGAAAATAGCGGACAAAAAAGAATTTGGGCCATCATACAGAAAGCCTGTACTGGTCCTAGCAGTTGAAGGAACAAGAACTGTACTTCTGCCGCCTCTTGCCGGAAAAAAGGAGAAAAGATTTGTCTCAATCGACCTAATCAAACCACACTATGTGGCCGATACTAAGCAGTAGGCCACGTGGACTCCAAAGTAGCAGACGCCCTCCTCTCGCTACAATCCAAGAAGTTCAAACGGAAAGACTCATCACATTCGAAGAGCCTCCAACACGGAATGAAGGACTAAGCAACAATGCTATGGAACTCGTTCCTCTTGAACCTGAAGCCCAACTTCAAAATCAAACTCAAAATCAAAATTAAATCGCTATTCGACCAAATACAGATGTCTACGTCAACATGCCTCGACAAGAGAAAACTACGGTTTCTACAAATCTTGATGCAATACCAACAATTGATCGAATTGCTTCTGGCTACTTCATAAACTTTGATACGTTTTCTTTGGATCCAAGCGAACCGGAAACGACGCCAGCCAAAAAATCACGCAAACAGCAAGTTAAAGACTTTATGCACTTTCTTAAAAAGACTTACCTGGTGTCACCCTGGGTAGAACTATGGATAATCACCGGGATACTTTTCTTTCTTTTCTGGGTAGGCTTGGTAATAGTTTTTAGTATGCTTATTAATGGGAAATACATTCGACAAAGCTCTGCAGCCCAAAAGGTGAACTTACTTTTAAAACCACACCAATCATCTCATCGAGAACAAAGAGACTTGTCATCAGTGAACATTACAGCAGTTCCTATACCTGATGGTATAGTGTGGGACAAGGTTGATTTCGATATATTTGGTCCGACCGAAATTTTAAGAATTCCTCATTTATTTAAAATATCATTGAGTGATATCATTACCTCAAGTACATTTTCCGATGATTGGGATTTTGAAACTGTTAATAACATGTTATCTGATTTGGAAAAATCTGCTGCGTTTTCTAATAGTGAAACATTGGAAGACACATCAGATTTTGAGAGTATGTATTGTTATCAACACTATGGTCATCATTTTTTGCATAAATCTGCTAATCCTAGAAATGTGTTCACATACCACCAGTGGGAACATTGTCCAACACCGCCGAAATGCAGTTCAAAAACATTTACACAGAAGTTTCCATATTTTTCAGGGTTTAATATGTCTGACCCAGCCTCATACTATTATAAGGTTGCACCAACATCAGCACAGAAAAATATGTTGACAAACACCAAACAGATTTACTCTGCTTCCTTTATTGCCCAGTTGTCTGAACAAGGTTTCGACTTGTGGAAAGACACCATAGACCTAAAATCAGTCTGGGGTACTAGAGAATGGCAGGTACAGGGAACAGAAGCTTTGTTTAGAGCATGCCTCATCCCTCAACAAATCATGTTTTTGAACGAGACAGTGCAAAAGACGTCTTGCCTTGGACTAGCCAAGAGCAAAAACTTGAACACGCCTCGGTTGCCAACTCCATCACACACCGAGGGCAACATAACATCACAAGGAAGAGATTACAGTAGATGACATCATACAATACAACAGATCAGACCCCGATTGGAAAAAATGGTTGATTTGGCCCACAGACACTAATAGTTGTCAGGCAAGATTCATGGGTAAAACCGAAGGGTTTAGTATCCATAGGCCAGATCCACGTTATGTACAAAGACAACATCCAGGGGTAGTGACATCCTACAGTGTTGGGAAGTTGTGCCTTGATTGGCTAAAAACCTCAACACTCACACAGGTGAAACAACACTTATCCTTACTGTCACAGGATGTGGATCTTAGGGATTTTCTAATGGGTCCCAGGAAGCCACGTCAGAAACGTTTCTATTATGCTGTCTACAATGAAATTTGGAAAATATCCCAACAAGAGGCCGCAGAGAGGTTACGGGAAATAGACCGTATAAATCTAGAAAAATCTCTAGCAGTGGTAGACAATGGGTTAACCACATTGACCTCCAGGATATATTCCTTAGGCAACATTGTATCTTCTGCGATAGACATACTGGAACAAGATTTGGCCATATTACAACACGGGCAATCACAGTTACGTTCTATTATGTTGTTAAGCTGGACGCTGCAATCTTTGCGTGCAGGCTACGTGCCTTGGCGTTTTATCAACAGCACGTCTCTGTTTTCTGAATACAATCTAACAGATAAACAGATAGAAATGGCACAAAGGGGAGCAAAATATACAATGCTGCGTATCGAAAAACTGGATAGATTACCATTCACAGTGGCAGAATCACCGTCTACAGAATGGCTAATCCATGGCCACATAACTCTACCGGTCACTACTTTTCAGTTTCAATATTGCCTTGAACAAAAGCAGGCAGGCAGATATGAAGAATTGGGTAAGGAATACATTAAGGAATCTTGGGAATTACCATACAGATTTCGATGCCGGAGTGGGGATCGAGAAGTGTTTCTGAGCGGTACAAACTGCGAGAATGCTTTAAGTGGATCACTCATATGCCAGGATATTATGTTGCACGGAGCTTGTAATGGTTCTGTAGCAAACCTGTCCTGTCATTTGAAGGGTGCCCCAGCTGCAGTGATTACTCCAGCATTCAGGCTACTTTCAAATGGGAGTTACTTGATGCTGAACGGTCAAGGCTGCTGTGGCATGCTCCCGGGCATCGCATATCTGGTAACCGTGAGCTCCAGGGTTACTTGTTGTATGCAAGTATTGTTTCCACCGACACATACAGTCAGGGAGGTGCCGTTATGGCCTTCACTGAATGTTTCCTTAATACGGTTTGATACTCTAAGCAGAATGAAAGCCATGCTTCTACTGAAGCCTGTGCCCTTAACCTCCGCTCGAGAGACTTATGATCTCCAGATCGCAAGGTCTTCGGCAGAGATACAGGCGCTCATTCATACAAACTGCCCTTTCCATTTCGCAGAAATGGTAAATCGTATCTTTAACATGTCTGATACGACAGGCATTGTCCACCTATTTAAGACCATAGGTTCTGGACTTCTGAGCACCTTTCAGACGGTACTTGGAGTTATACCAAACTTCATACACTCCGTATTCGGAAGCATCTTTGGAGGACTTCCGCTGATCCTGTTTCTAATAGCAGGTATCCTGATTGTTTTCTATTTGCTACGCAATGGACGTCCCAGTCACCAAGGCGATGGAAAGAACACTCCTGGAGCGTAAATACCGTGACCGCATGGTACAACTTCTAGGCACGCCTCGCCTAAGAGAACTAAGTGAATCTTGGTTCTTGTCATTTCGACCGGTCTGGATAGACTGCATCTTACCTGTCCTCCGATGCCTGTTTTGCGGAGAAGAATGCGTGTTAGACCTTTGTTTGACACTACCATCATGTGCGCCACCGGACGTGAATGCTTTACTGGACCCGATAACGGCCCATGTTCTGCAGTGTCCTCAGCGTATTCCAATGTTGATGGCGGCATTCCTTGAGCCACCACAGGTAGTAACAGCACCTGTTGGTATGAACACCGGCTCCTCCTCTGACACCCAGGCTTTGGACGGCGCACAGGCTGCCCCAGCACCGGCTGCGGACAGCGTGGAACATCTGTGCTCAATTGACGTGCTCTGCGAGGTGCTACAGGGGCCGTCTACTGCGGAAGCAAGCAACGAAAATGTTGCGTCTACCAGCCAGGACACATAAACATTTGAACTCATTTGGCTCGTCGTGTGCTGGGAAAAATTCGCCCTTTTCTAAACAAACTCAAATTTGGAACTTTGAAACTAAATTGACTTTCCTTTCATGTTTTGGGCATACATGGTTTTTTAAATGCTTGTAGTGGTTCGGACTATAATCACGGACACTTTTAGAGCTAGGCTAGAAAAACTTTCTTTTTACATTTTTTAAAGTTTTTTAAAATTTTTAGAAGTTTTTAAACATTTTTAGCTAAAGAAATGTTTTTATAAACTTTGTGCGTACCGCTATCTAGTCATGTTAGTAGTACAGTAATAGGTTACATATGTCGTCCATTCGGAAGAGGAGTGGGTGTTATATTCCATATAGGTACCCTATATAGGCGCAGGTAACATCGCAACCTTTCACCTACATCCTTCCCTACATTACATACATAACGGTTCTTAGGCACTGACCTTTTACCTAGATATGACACTGCATTCAGAACGCAGGTTTTTCCCTGGTTCGATTCTCATACATTATGCATGAGGCTTCTTGGAAGCACAGCAGGACTAACAGTAGGATTACCATCTCCTGTATAATATCTCTGTATAAAGTTCAGGCCCAACGTCATCCTTTAGGCCGACACAGTAACACAGCAAGGTAGGACCCCTGGGGAGACCTATGGGTATATATACAACACATCTTGCTTAGGAAGATAGAGGAGACCGTGACTTCCCGGCTGACACACTGACCAGAGACGCTGAGGTTCCTGCATGCAGACGCTCCAGCTAGCAGTGGTCTAACATCCCTCGCGGGGTGTCCAACTCGAGACCAGGACGGGGTCCCACATTCTCTAAACTCTCAGGTAATGGGGTGGACTAGATCCTAGAGGGATTCTTGGCATAACACCTACATAGATGCTAGGTACATTTAGGTACATCTAGTTAGGGAGGCATCGTAGGAGTACGCACTTTTTATCATGTGTTTTATGTACTTGTATATATTCATGATTTCTGCAAGATGGTAGAACTTTACCATCCTTTTACTTTCGTAGTACTGCTAATCATAGATCTCTGCTACTGTCTAATGATTGTTGCAGCTCATCTATTCTACACTAGAATAACAACTGTTCAATAAATACTTATTAAAAACACCCAGCCTGTTTATTCTGTGTACCTCTCTGAGACAAACAAAGTGAGCACGAGTGACTGAGCGAAAGGTAGTATATTGTTTCCACGATTCTGAGGGATCAGGGTTGTCATGTTCTGAGGTTGCCAAGAACTATTCTCTCCCCGATAAGAGGAGACTCTAGTGGCACTGTGAGCTAGCTAATACAGACAGGCTAACGTATCCGGTGGGGGTGCACGGAATCCGTCCGCCACCAATCCCACAGTTTGTGTTATCCGAACGTGCAGATCCTGTATAGGATATATAGGAACTAAACGACAGTGTCAAATCTTCATACATACTTGTACTTTGAATTTCTTCCTGATTAATCATACATTTCTAGTTGACTATTAGTCAGTGCTCAGCAGAGTATTGTTAAACTGATGAAAATCATAAACTTTTATCAGTGTCCCAGAGTCTTGTTGACTGCAGTTACTCATCTAAATTGAATATCAGTATCATGAATAGCGCTGTGGGAAATGGATAACGTCGCCAATTAAAACTGTGCGCTCTTTATACCTTAAAATTTATAGAGTGTTGTAGCTTTGCCTATCAAGCACGATTATGGCATCATCGGCTCGTTATTCATGTCTAAAAATATTAAACAAAAAGTTGTAAAGAATTATTAGCTCTCTCTACTTACTGTTCTTGTGTACCATATAAAACTACAACAACCATGAGGCTCTTCCAATAGGGAAATGTATATTTACTAATGCTTACATTCTGCAGCTTTGTTACATCCTACCTAGCATGAGTATGAAGTTAAGAGCGATGTTCAACTCTCCTTGAGTACTACCATTTTATTTTAAAAAGAACTATTAAAGCCAGGACTCTCCTCATATGCATATTCACTAATACTCCTATTTAGCAGCCCAACTACACTGTGGTTGACCATATTCCTTTAGTACACGCTGTAAAATGTTTCTGATATTCTTATGCTAAACTCACTCAACATGTGATTATTCAAAGTCCAAGTGTGTAAGGAAGTCATAAATCACAAAAACTCATCTGTTACCGGAGCTAACAGCCCAAATCCTGCGGGTCGAGGCTTCCATCCTCGCTTCACCTAATTGTGCCGGGGAATCCGGAGCCCCTGAGGCCCTGGGGGTCTAGCTGCCCCTCTGTTGAAGCCCGATGACCCATTCGGACGCGTAAATTCACTGCGGAGGAGGCGAGGCCAAGCCCACCTCGGAGGCCCGGCTGCAACTGGGGCAGCGGGTGAGCCTGAGGATGGGGCTGCGGTGCCCCGGTGGGCCACACCCAACCTCTGCACCTCAACTGGATCATCTGGATATCCTCCTCTGGGTAATCAAGGTGGGGAACATCCGGGGCCATCTCGAGAGACACCGCGATGACGGACGGGTCTGAGGTTGGGCTGCCACACTGCACCACCCTCTTCCAGCATGCCGCGGCGCAACTCTGATGGCATCGGCGCCCTCCGTGCCGGCCTACTCACCATGTGGCGACCTGCCTGCTGGGTGTGTGGCTCCTGATGCCGGCTGACGGGCCAGTGGTCCTGCCTGCTACTGGCCGACCTTTGTGGACTAGAGGGATGCCCACCTGCATGCCACACCTTCTCACTGTGGTGAGTGCTTAGCCCCTGAGGCTCCTTGGCCTGCATTTGGTCTCCTGACCCTTCATATACACTAGGTGAGAGGCAGTGCCCACGCTGATGTGTGCACTAACCGCGTGGCCTGTTGGCACCCAGCAGCGACCACTACATTGCCCGGCTCTCCCCTTTTCAGCCATCACTGTTTGGGTCCCGTCGAGCTGGAGCTTGGGGGCTCTGGAACTACAGCCTATTAGCAATTTTGTTGCATGGGGTTCGTTATTGCCTCCCTAAACCTGCTCCTCCATTGGTTAGCCGGCTCCGCCTGCCTGCCGCTCTGTGGCCTTGCCTCTACTGCTCCTCCACTATGGGTTGTGGGGATCCCAAACAGGGCAAGCTGACATTTGACTGGCCCAAATCATCGGGTCATCAGGCCCCCCCATCGGACATTGACGACGACCAGGACTCCACAGACCGCACAAATTCTCCGGAGGGAGTAGCCTTGATCCTGGCTGAGCTGCGTGCAGGATTCAGCTCCATAAATGTGCGTTTTGACTCCCTTACATCCCAAATCGACCGTATGGGGGAGCGCCTGGATAGACAGGGCACCCGCCTTGACTCCACTGAGGAGCACGTTTCCACCCTTGAGGATAACACCACCTCCCTGACTCGGAAATAAGAAAAGACAGAACGCCTCCTGAAGGCTGTTGCCATAAAAAAAATGAAGATTTAGAGGGGCGCTCTCGGCGCAACAATATCCGCATCATTGGCCTGGCAGAATCCATCAACATGGGACGCCCAGAACAATTTGTGGAAACTTTGCTCGTCTAACTGTTTGGTGCCCAACACTTTTCCTCGACATTCATTGTGGAGAGGGCACACAGGTCCTTGGGCCCTCGATCCCCTCCTGGAACAACACCGAGGCCTATCATTGCGCACCTTCTGAATTATAGGGATCGAGACACCATACTCTGTCTGGCCAGAGAGAAATCCCCTCTACTCTATCAGGGCACCACTATTCCTTTTACCTGAACTTCACCTTGGCGGTGCCGGAGGCAAGGCGGACGTTCACGGAGGCGAGGGCACAGCTCAGAAAGCATGGGATGAAGTACAGCATGCTCTACCTCGCCAAACTCCGGGGGGTGTCGGACGGCAGCCACGTTTCTTCGACAACCCAGCTGAGGTCGTTGCAGTCTGTAAACGACTGAGCCGTGGTGGCCCCTCATCGACCCGCATCACCCCGGAATGCTCCTCTCAGGACGTTAATGTTTCTGCTAGCACTGATCTTTTCAATCCTGGCTGATTGGCCCTGTCCTGATTATATTGCAGGTATTGCTGAGCCGCTGGACAATTTGTCATTCCATACTGTTATTTGTTCATTATTGCAAGTCCCGCCCCGTAATGCAAATCGACTGCCTCGACTCTTACAAAATGCTCATAAGTACTCTTGCTTAGAATGGGCACCAGGCTCAGGCGCGTTGCCCGCCCCCGAGGATGATTCCGTGCTTCAATTTATTCACGTTTTGGTTCCTGTTGTGTGATTTATTGGGATCGCTAGCACCTCTTCTCCTAGTGTGGGTGGAGGGATGTTTCTGGGGGATTTTGTTCTGATTGTTATTGCTATAACCAGCTTATCTCTCTGTCTTTCCTTTCTTCTTCTCTTCCTGATGAGACGGGACGATTCAGTGACTTTTCTCCTAAATTGAATGTGCTGACCCTTTCTACCTTCTTCTTCTTCCATTGGGGACCTCTTGGCGGACTGTGGATATGACTCTCCTCACCTGGAATGTCAGAGGTCTGAATAACCTCCATAAAATCAAACTGGTATTATCATATCTCACCCGGCATGGTGCCAAAGTTACATTCCCACAGGAGACACACTTGCTCCCCCAGACATCTCCCGCTTTTGCTGCGTCATGAGGCCCACACCGTTATTTTGCTGGCTACTGCTCTTACTCCAGGGGAGTCTGCATACTTATACATAAATCCCTTCCCTTCATACACCAAACTACTGTCGCTGATACCCAGGGTCGTTACCTTAAGTTGGCGGGAACTATGCCAGGGAGGCGAATTGTTCTCCTGAACCTGTATGCTTCAAACACTGACCACCCCGTCTTTTATCAGACTGTGGCCGCCGTCCTGGATGGGTCAGATGAAGACACTATCTTGGTGGGTGGCGACTTGAACATCCTTCTTGACCCTGCAATGGATTCCTCCAGTGCTACCCCAGGCACCAAACCACGTCCGCTACGAACACTTCAGGATATGGTACATACACACGCCCTTAGGAATGTCTAGCACTCATGACACCCTATGACTACTGGTTATACTTTTTATCCTGCTCCCCACTCAGTGTGGACCCTATTAGATTACTAGTTCCTGTCAGTAGCTGGTTGCCCTTGGCTCCATGACATACTGGTATTTCCCCACACACTATCCGATCATGCTCTTGTGTGGCTGTCGTTTACTCTTCATTACGGCGGTGGCTGGGAGCATCGCTGGTCCTTCCCCTCTACAGGGTTATGCGGTTTTCTGCTCCGACCTCCACGAAGCTATCATTGAATATTTCCAGCTTAATGTAGGATCCGTTAACCAATATGCCACACTCTGGGATACATTTAAGGCCTATATTCATGAAATTTGCATTTCTAAACAGGCGAGGGTGCTGCGCGATATCCGTGCTTGCCTGGCTCGCTTCGAGGCTACGCTCGTTCACACAGACAAGGAGAATACTCCTCTATCCTCCCCATCATCTCTACATAAATGCTCCGTTTTGTTAGAAGAATTTCGTGACTTGGCCGAAAGGGAGGTTACCCTTACAGGTAAATATGCTGCGGCACGAAAATATGGGGAAGGCGAGTGCACTGGTCTAACGCTCGCCTGCCTCCTATGCCCCCCTCGGGGGGCTGGCCATATCACTGCACTGGAGCTTGACGAAGGCACCCCAGTTACAACCAATGAGGGCATCATCACCGAAATAGTTTCATACTATAAATCGCTGTACACATCTTGCCTCCGCCCTGAGTTGACGGCACGTCAATCCTATTTAGAAGAGGTTGCCATGGTCTGGCTCAACAGCGGCCAATCTCAGTTCCTGAATGAGCCGTTTACAGCAGAGGAAATCGCCCAGGCGATTGACTCCTTAGATGGTGCAAAAGCCCCAGGATTAGACAGCCTTACTCGTGCTTTTTATAAAGCTTACAAAAACGCTCTGATCCCCTATTTGCTGGAGGTATACGCTGAAGCCCTCACCAACGGGACCCTTCCCCCATCCATGCGAGAAGCAGCGATCTCCCTATTATTCAAACCTGGGAAGGACCCCAAACGTTGCACCTCTTACAGACCGCTTTCCCTCCTTAACTTTCATAATAAAATATTAGCTAAGGCAATGGCTAATAGGCTGTTATTGTTAGATACGATATTGTCACATGTGCAGATGCGGTTTATACCCCCATCAGTCCACTTCCCTTAGTCTACGTGCGGTCTTCTCGGTCCTGAACAGGATATCTCCAGACACCCCCACAGTGGCTGCCCTTCTCGACGCAGAGAAGGCATTTGACTCTTTGAAGTGGCCCTTTCTTCACGACACTCTGCGGAAGCTTGGCATTCCAGGAAGTTTACAGCTCGTGTCTCCTTATTATACTCGAACCCAACAGCCCCTATTAGAATAAACGGTTTCATCTCTGACCCCTTTAACATCACCTGTGGCACAAGGCAGGGAAGCTCACCCTCACCGTAATTATTTATTAGAGCAATGGACCCATTAGTGCTTCACCTTCAGGAGCGTCACATGCACCGGGGCTAACAGTTTACTTCGGGCCGCTCCTTATGTCAATGTATGCCAACAATATACTTTTTTTCATTAGACACCCCTCAATTAATTTAAACCCCATTGTTCAAGAAGTGGTCCAGTTTGGCGACCTCCCCGGCCTATGTATTAACTGGTCGAAATTGGAGCTGTTCCCCCTCACTGATATCACTAAACCCCCTACCTGCGATTATACCTTTAAATGGTCTGCAGACACCACAAAATATCTAGGAGTGGTCTTACACAGGAATAAGGAGCAGGTCATTCATCTGAATTACGGTCCTGCGATAGACAAACTCTCCACCCAAGTTGATCGATGGATACAACTTCCCTTTTTATGGATGGCCATATAGCCATTATAAAAATGACGATCCTTCCCCGATTTTTGTATTTCTTTATAAATATACCCATACCCTTAACTAACTCCTTTTTTTTCAACCCTCCGTAGTCTGCTTCTGAAGTTGGTATGGGCGGGTCGTAGACCCCAGGTTGCTTGGGACACCCTAATGACCGTGGGGGCTTCGCCGTCCCTGATTTTTGGCTCTATTTCCTGGTAACCCAGGCCCTTTTTGCATATCATTAGTTCCATCCCGATGCTCAGCTGCCCTACACTAGACTGGAGCGGGACCTGGCAGACCCCACACCCTTAAATGTATTATTACCACAGGGCATTAAGCTGGACACTACATATCTTCAAACTCTATCCATTACTTGCTGAGCATGGCGGAAAATTAGTGGCACATTGGGCTTCAACTTTTTATATTCTCCCGAACTCCCTCTCTCTTCCCAAATCCATGGCTCCCACTCACTGCGGAAAAACTAGTGCAGCGCACCCTACATAAACATGTCCGTCACATCCCGTCATACCCGCTCACCCATGATGAATTTACTCCACTCACCCTACTGATACTGGATCCGGACAGGTCACACCTAATTGCCAAGCTTTATTGCGCTTGTACAGCTCTTAAACACGCCAACGTAGACAGGGTTCGGAAACAATTGGAGAGAGACCTAGGACACCCCAACACTGACAAAGACTGGGCCTTCTGCTGCGCACAAATTAAACTTGTTTCCCCCAACTATTGACACAAGCTACTTCATTTTCGTTTCTTAGATAGAGCCTATGTGACCCCTGGCGGGCTTGCCTGTATTGATCCCTCTAGATCCTCCCTATGTCCTAAATGTCGAGGTGCTGATGCAGATTTCCCACATTTAACCTGGACATGCCTATTGATTGCCACATACTGGATGGAAGTATTCTGCTTCCTCTCTCAGATGATCTCATTGCCAGTAGATCCATCCCCTTTTATGGCCCTCCTTGGCAATGCCTCCCCTATTCCTATAACATATCACAGAGTCACTGCTATAACATTGCTGTTGAACAAAAGGGAGATTGCGCTTCATTGGGGCAACAGTGTGCGTCCCACCACTAAGGCCTGGCTCCGCAGTATCACCTACTGTGACTCAACGAGCGAGGTGTATTCCTCTCTACAACCTCCTGCAGCCCATCCTAAAGATATTTGGTAACCTCTTAGACTAAACCTCCTCACTTTGGACCCGGACTCCCCATCTTCCACCCCTCAGGGACCTGCAACCGTGCCATCCTCGGACTGTTCCGGTCAGGACGCAGCTGCGTGATCCATCGCATATTACTTTATGACCCCCTTTCGCTATAGATCTTCCCCTGCCTTCTTTGGACAGTCAGCTTTTTCACATGCTTCTGAGTCATAATGAAACGTATACCACTTATATAGCCTGTCATCAAATATTTCACAGTAAGCATACAAAGTTCTCTTTATGTTAATTTCACCTACCCGAGGTGTTTTGAGTTATGGGCATAGAGAGCACAATTAAGTGTCATAGTTCAACTTACATATCAAATCGATTAATCCACATCACATTGAGCTTTTTTAGTGCGATCTATTGTTTAGAATTTTACCATGATGTACATTTGTTGAAGAATCAGCTTTTATGACTAAGAGCTAATCAGTCCTCATATTTGGAAACTTGTTCACTCATGGTTACCCTGATTTTGTTCTTCAGTAATGAATACTGTATCCTCCCAACTGCTTAGATACCTCTCATCAGCTATACCTACATAACATAGCACCACATAAGCCTCACAGATGATGTGAATCCTCAGGATTCTTACTAATATATAGTACAGCAATCTCCCAAAAATTGTATTAAAGAGCGACACTAAAGGGCATATTTACAAGCCCCTTGCGCAGCTGGTGCATCACTTTTTGTGACGCACCAGCGGCGCATTTTGCTATCCCATATTTACAAGGACACAAAAGGCCATCCTGCGGGCTTTTCCTCTCCTTGTAAATACGGCCCCTTTACACGCAGCACTTTGTGTGAAAGGGGCGTTCCATGGGTGTTGCTGTGGGTGTTCCCACGCAACACCCATGGAACCCGACACATTCCCAGATTTACGAGAAATCGCAAACCTGGGAATGCGTCAGAATTCTACACCTCCCCAGGGGAGGAGTAGGGACGCGCAACGAGAAGTGTTTTCATTTCTCCTTGTTTTTTCCTCTTTCTATGCGTGCTGCATTCTGCAGCACACATAGAAAGAGGAAATCACCTCTTGTGATTGTTTTTGTGCGGGAAGGTGTCCCTTCCTGCACAAAAACAATCTCCCCGCAAGGCAGGCACCCTTGCACCATGGTCGGCGCTGGTGTGATATCGTTGTAGATATGATGCAACCCTTAGCTTCCAAAGTAACGCAGCACGGCACAGCCAAATGGCTTGCGGCACAGCGCTGCGTTACTTTGTTGTAAATAAGGCCCTTATTACCTAATAATAAAGCATTTGTTCTCATGCTGTGCATTCATTTAAAACTGAAAGATGTGTAGGTAAATACTCTTCTTTTTTCAAATTGTTACCCCCTCTAGCATCTGATTTAACTTTTTCAATAATTATACATTTCAGTTGAATCCCATTATGGCCCAAATGCAGCCAATGCTGAACCAAAGGAGCATTCCGTGTCTTGTCCTTATTCATTCATTCATTCATTCATTCATTCAATATACTTTATTTCGGTCAATATGACCTTAAAAGTACAGACACAGTACATACAAATACATTTGAAACTACAAAGAAAATCAATTGCATGTAGTGGAAAACAAATAATAAAAACAGTAGTGGACATTGCTGGCACACATATGAAGTGAATAATTTCCACACTCAATTTAAAAATGCCCTCTATTCTAATTACTTCACCAAAGGAAAGCGAGGGCAGTGGATATAACAGAGGGTTGATCAAAGCAGAGGACAAGGATTCACTTTTGGAAAGTGCATAGTGCAAATAAATAAATAATTTAAGTAAAAACAGTTTTCATAAAAAGATGACCGCTATTATTACCACTAGTTTTATGCAGCAGTTGGCACGACCTAGCACTGGGAACCCCACAATGCAGGCTGCTTCTGCATGGGGTTTTCGCAACAATTATGGTAGTAGACTAGTAAGCTACTCAAGGACAGGAAACAATACTAACATTTTAAAAAGCATTAAGAACATATAAAAAAAATATACATACTTTAAGAAAACATATAAAATAGAAAAACAATTTTCCTGTGACATAATTGGAAAACCTACATACATAGCTCAGATAAAACTAATTATGTAAAAACAAGACCTAGTTTTAAAACTGGCAAGGGTGACCATAGATAGATATTTTTTCCGGGAATTTGATGAAAAGATTATTTTGTTTCCTTCAGAATCATTATCTTAACTATTTAAGGATGCTTTTAAAAATATCCTGCGGGTACACCACATAGAAAATAGAAAACCTGCAACTGAGTAAACAATCGGGATACTACAGTCGTGTTTCAGTATCCTGAAAGCATCAGAACAGCGCCTAGTTCCAAGGTTTCTACAAATCTGCACCAGCCATCGTTTTCTTGCCTTATGGTAGCCAGGACAGCTAAAAACACATGGAGTACTGACTCTGCAGGGCAGTCACATACCGGGCACTTCAGGATTTGCGGACCCCCCCACTTGTGTGTAAAACAGCGGAGAGGCAAAACCCCATGCCTAAACTGAAGAAAGAGCTTTCTAGCAGCTGCCGGCTTGATGTCATCCAGGGCCGGCTCAAAGCTATACCTATCTTTGATTTCTAAAAAGGCTGAGGTTAACTTGCCTACTCGGGGGCTACTAAAAAGCTGAGCCATTTTATACTCCCCATAATGGGCCTTTAACGATTTCCTGGGGAGTGAGATGCAAGCAAGCTCAGGGTCAGCCCAGAGTTCCCCCAACCCCATGCTGGCTAGCATGTGCTTGATATACGCAAACCACGGCAGTTTGGCTGCCCCCCGCAGGTTCATCA
The DNA here is from genome assembly GCA_963921515.1 of Calotriton arnoldi. Taxonomy (NCBI): domain Eukaryota; kingdom Metazoa; phylum Chordata; class Amphibia; order Caudata; family Salamandridae; genus Calotriton; species Calotriton arnoldi. Next base: position 1,120,073 of record CAWUFW010006526.1, on the reverse strand, counting down.
CTTCTTTTAATTCCTCCCTGTACGATAGAAGTTCTGGAGTAACCCACAGGCGGCGCCAATATAATAAAGGTCTAAGGTTAGATTCATCGGTGATTGCCCTAACACCCAGGTCTAATCGGAGCGGAGTTAGCGGGGTGCTCCGTGGGAGATTTAACAACTGTCTGAGAAAGTTGTTCTCGCTCTGCGTTAGGTTCTCAGAACTAGAGTGACCCCCATAGTTCTGCGCCATATAGCGCCCCTCCCCTGGCTTGGACCTTATAAATTTCAATGGCAGGACTCACTGGTTTCTGGCTGGACTTACAGAAAACCTTCATGATACCACCTGACGATTGCGACAATTTTAGTGATGATTTTTTGATTTGCGCCCCCCAATCCATAGTCTCTGTGATTGTGATGCCGAGATAATCGAAAGAGAAGACTCTCTCGAGGGGTTTACCATTTAGTGAAGGGTTTGCTCGTGTGCTTTAAGGGCTGTTAAACGCCATAAATTTGGTTTTCTGTAGATTAATTTCTAATCCTCTTTCACTACAGAATGCTTCAAATCTATTGAGTACCCTCTGAATCCCCATGGGTGATTTAGATACTAATAGAGTGTCATCGGCAAACATCATTGCTGGGATTATACGCGAGGCCAGCTTGGGTGCATCGAGGTCTTTCTCTACAAGTAAATAATCTATTAGACCGTTTATGTATAGACTAAAGAGAGTAGGGGCAAGCACACAGCCCTGTCGAACACCGCGTTTGATCGGGATGGGTGCAGTTAGCTTTCCATCCTTACCATGTAGTGTAGCTCCTATTTCCCTAATAGGCTCTGCGCATTGGAATAATATATCCTATAGGTTTGACATAGGACTAAGGTCAGTATGTCCCTATCGAGTATATTAAACTTAATTACTTGTGCCAGCTAGCTCAGAGGCCACTAGAAACTCCTTGACAACAAGAAGGGAGTAGTTTCTGGCAGCCGCAAAACATGACCACTGTGTTTCCCTTTAGAATTAGAACGTGTCCCAGAGTCGTGGAAACAATAGATAACTATTTCACTCAGCTCAGTCGTGCATGCTTAGTTTTCTCCAAGTTACACAGAAAGAAATAGACAGGCGTTTCAATAAAGGATTTATTGAACAGTCTTGTTTCTGGTGTAAGTAAAATGTGCTGTTACGATCACAAGACAGTATGCGAGATAAATAATGTACAGGGTGAGCAGTAGAAATAAATAATACTGCGATAGCATTATCTTTTAGTACATATGCTGTTACATAAATAACACAGACTAAAAATGCGAGTACTCATACGATGCGTTGCTTAAGCTAGTTCTACCCCAATGTACCTAACCTAACCTAGGTGTAGGAAGAGGGAAGAAGTAGGTGAAGTATTCCTTACTATGGTATACTAAGAGTATGTTAAGTCTAGTATGCCTAGTATGCCAAGAGTCCCTCTAGGTTCTAGTCAACTCCATACCTGAAGAATGAGAGAGGTAGGAATCTCTTTGCCAGACTCGAACTCCAACACCCCGCAAGGGAAGTCAGATCACTGGAAGCTGGAAGCTGGGCTCTCTGCGTGCAGGGAAGGCAGTGTCTTCTCAGTGCGTCAGGCCGGGAAACGGGCTCCTCTGAAGTCGAGGTCTCCTCTGGTTTACAGGGGCTAGGGAAGGTATATTTATACCTGAGAGCACCTAAGAATGTTAGCATTGACGTGAGTTGGACAGCGAAAGACGTCATGAATGAACCCCTAAGGAATAATGGTTCATGCATAATATATGAGTCCTTGAAGAAATCAATAGTCCTGGACTAGGGAAACTCCCGCAGCCTAAGGGTCTGTTCTTCATGAACTCGTTGTGACGTTAGGGTGGACGGATGTCAGAGACCATGCCTGTATTTGGAGTGCACGGTTTAATGCCTAAATAAGGGCTGGGATTTTATGCCTATATAAGGGCAGGGCGAATTGTGCTTATATAAGGACATGATACTGGAAAGCCCGTTTATGGATACCCTAAGAGGAATACAACACCCACTCCTCTTTCGTGTGTACGATAATACTAAAATGCTAAACATTTAAAATGCTAAACATTAAAATGGAGTACCGCATATTTCTAAAATTTTTCATAAAACCATTTAAAAAAGGCATTTAAAAAACCTATTAGAATGCAAAAGGTACTGTACATTTGAAGCATTGCTTTTCATTACAGGCATAAAGTTTGAAAATAAATGCAATTGGAATGAAATAAGCAGTAATATTTACATTTGACAAAAATGATCGATAAGTTTCTCAAAAATCAAAGTCATTTCATGTCATAAAAATTAATGAACTGTTTTAGACACACAAGATGACTAAGTGTCCGCGGAAGTACCTAGAAGTCTGTATTATAAGGCTAGTTCTACCAAAGGGGATGATGGACGGAGCGTTAGAGCAAATCAAACACTCACCCCCAGTCAACTGATCTGGGTTTAATCCATCATCATTCTTTAGCTCACTCCACCACCCCAGGATGCTTGTTTCCGGTCCAGGGAAGACATGGCTTGGCAGTTCGGGGCTGGACTGTTCCCATGAGGCACAGGGTCAGACTGATTTGCATATGGCCATGTCTGAACTGGGGTGGTGGAGTGAGCTAAAGAATGATGATGGATTAAACCCAGATCAGTTGACTGGGGGTGAGTGTTTGATTTGCTCTAGCGCTCCGTCCATCATCCCCTTTGGTATCGCTTTATAAAGCTAGTTCTACTTTAAGCAGATCGATGTGCCATTTTCGTTAAAAAAAAATGGGGAAAATGTTCAATTTTGGTAGAGTTCCATGTTGTTTAAAAAATGAAGGCCAAATTGTCACTGCATCTCTGGAACACTGTATGCCGAATCAGAGTTAGTTCACGGGTCTGGTGTAAACATGAGATCATCTATTTCAATAGACAAAACATCATCCACTGTTGTCGGTGTCAGTTGGAATACCTCGTGTAGTAGATTAATTGCACAGAGATGGGAAGCATTGCTTCCAGCATAGGTTGCCTCAGCAATGTTCGCGTCCGTTGTTACCTGTGTGCCTGGAGTTCTTTCTCGTACCTCAGCAGCAGCCGGAAGCGTCTGTGAGATCTCAATGAATGCTGACATCAGGATAGGAAGCCTCTGGGGACAACACAGAGCATGGGCCGTCATCGGGTCCAGCAGAGTATCGACATCCGTTGGCGTTGCTGATGGAAATGTTAGACAGGTGTCCAACACGCATTCTTCACCGCATAGCAGGCATCGTAGAACAGGTAAGATGCAATCTTGCCAGATTGGTCTAAATGACAGGAACCAGGTTGTATTAAGGTCCCGTAGACGAGTCATGCCCAATAGCTTTACTATTTGCTCACGGCACTTTCGTTCAAGGAGAGATTTCTCCATTTCGCTCGGAGTGATGTCTGCGAATAGGCTGGCCATAGCGCAATAGCAGGAAGAGAAATAGAATTCCGGCAACAAGTGCTAGAATTAATGGTATGCCACCAAACACAGAATGTGCAAAGTTCGGGATGATTCCGAGTATTGCCTGGAAAGGTGCTAACAGACCTGAGCAGATGCTCTTAAATACATGTATAATGCCAGTTGTATCAGACATGTTAAAGATACGTGATATCATTTCCACGAAATGTATAGGGCAGTCTGTACGTATTAAAGTCTGTATCTCAGCCGAAGTCCTTGCAACTTGTAGATCATAGGTTTCTTTGGCCGAGGTCAAAGGCACTGTTTGCTGTAAAAGCATGGCTTTCATTCTGCTTAGAGTATCAAATCTTATAAAAGAGACGTTCAGCGAAGGCCATAGAGGCGACTCCCTGACTGTGTCTATTGGGGGAAACAATACTTGCATACAGCAAGTGACCCTGGAGTTGACCGTTACTAGATATGGGATGCCTGGCAGCATTCCGCAGCAGCTCTGATCATTCAACATGAGGTAACTCCCATTAGAAAGTTGTCCAAACGTTGGATTAATCACAGCAGCTGGAGTACCCTGCTGATGGCAAGACAAATTTTCCACTGAACCATTACAAGCCCCGTGCAAGGAAATGTCTTGACATATAAGTGAACCACTCAGTGCAAGTTTACAGTTTGAACCGCTCAAAAACACTTCACGATCCCCACTCCAACATCTATATGTATACGGTAAATCCCAAGATGTCTTAATGTATTCCTTACCCAACCTTTCATATTTGCCTGCTTGCATTTGTCTGAGGCAATACTGAAACTGAAAAGTACTCACAGGTAATGTTATTTTGCCATGAATAAGCCATTCTGTAGCTGGTTTTTCTGCCACAGTGAATGGTAACTTTTCCAGTTTTTCAATGCTCAGCACTGTATACTTTGCTCCTCTTTGTGCCAGTTCGATCTGTTTATCAGTGAGATTGTATTCTGCAAACAGAGCCGTTGTGTTGATGAAACGCCAAGGCACATAGCCCGCTCGCAAAGATTGCAGCGTCCAGCTTAATAACATAATAGAACGTAATTGAGATTGGCCTTGTTGTAACATCGCCAAATCTTGTTCTAGAATGTCGATAGCAGAGGATACAATGCCATCCAATGAATATATTCTGGAGGACAAAGTTGTTAACCCATTGTCGACCACAGAGAGTGTTTTCTCTAAATTAATACGATCAAGTTCACGTATTCGTTCTGCAGCCTCTATCTGTGATACCTTCCAAGCTTCATTATAAGCAGCATAAATGCCGGCATATATGAAACGTTTTTGACGCGGTTTTCTTGGTCCAAGCAAGAATTCCCTAAGGTCTGCGTCCTTTTTAAGTAAGGTTAAGTGTTGTTTCACATCCTGTAGTGTAGACTTATGCAGCCAATCGAGGCATAATTTACCTACACTGTATGTTGTTACTACCCCCGGATGTTGTCTTTGGACGTATCTTGGGTCTGGCCTATGAATAGTAAAGCCCTGAGTTTTATTCAGGAATCTTTCCTGACAGTTATTCGTGTCTGTGGGCCAGATCAACCATTTTTTCCAAGTAGGATTAGATCTGTTGAGTTGTAGTATATTGTCAACTGTCACCACTGCCTTTGTATTATTTTCACTGGCAGGTGTTGGTACAGAAGGTGTGTTCATCTCTTTTATCTTGGCTAATCCAAGACAAGATGTTTGTTGGATAGTTTCATTCAAAAACATTATTTGTTCTGGGATGATGCAGGCTCTAAATAAAGCTTCTATCCCCTGCACTTGCCAATCTTTAGTACCCCACACAGTTTTTGTGTCAATTGTGTCTTTCCAAAAGTCGAAACCCTGTCTAGACAGTTGGGCATTAAAAAACGCAGAATAAATCTGTTTTGTATTTGTTAACATAATTTTCAGTCCTGTCTTGTTTACATTTTTATAGTAAAACATTTCTGGATCAGATGTGTTGTAACCTGAAAAATATGGAAACTTATTAGCAAATGTTTTTGAACTACCTTTAGGTGGTGTAGGACAATGTTCCCATTGGTTAAACATAAACACATTTCTTGGATATGCAGATTTATGCAAATAATGATGACCATAGTGATTAAAACAATACATTTGTTCATAGTCTGATGAACCCTCTAAATATTCATGTTTAGAAAATGCAGCAGATTTTTCTAGGTCAAACATTATATCGTTTACAGTCTCAAAGTCCCAATCATCTGAATAGGTACTGGACGTAATTAGATCACTTAGTGAAATTTTAAACAAATGTGGAATGTTCAATTGTTCATTCGGGCCGAAGATATCATAATCTGTTTTGTCCCACACTATACCATCCTGTATAGGAACAGCTGTGATGTTCACTGATGATAAGTCTCTTGCTTCACGATGGGAAGATTTATGAGGTTTCAAAAGTACGTTTACGTCTTTTCCTTCAGTGTTCACATGGATGTATCTGCCACTTATAAGCACGCTTACAGTTGTTACCAAAGCTAGCCAGAGCAGGAAAACAAAAAGTCCAGATGTAATCCAGAGTTCAATCCATGGAGAAACCAAATAAGTCTTTTTCAGAAAGTGAAGAAAGTCTTGTACTTGCTGCTTGAATTTCAATGACACTGGCGTCGTTTCAGGTTCACTCGGATCTTCTGAGAACGTATCAAAGTTAATGAAATAGCCAGAAGCAGTTCTGTCAATTGTTGGAATTGCATCAGGATTTGTAGAAATCACTGGAACCAGTTCATCACTTGTTACGTTGGTGTAGACAGGTGTATTTGGACGAACTGTTACTTGGTGTTCAAGAGGGATGAGTTCCATAGCGTTGTTGCATAGTCCTCCGTCTGTTACAGCTGAATTCTCGATTGTTATCAGTCTTTCAGTCTGAACCTCTTGGATAGTAGCGAGAGGAGTGCGTCTGCTACTAGGTCGGAGTCCACGAGGCCTACTATTTAGTATTGGCCACATACTGTGGTTTGATCAGGTCGATGGACACAAATCTTTTCTCCTTTCTTCCAGCAAGGGGCGGCAGAAGTACTGTTCTTGTTCCTTGAACTGCTAGGACAGGTACTGGTTGTCTGTAAGAAGGTCCAAATTCCTTCTTGTCCGCAATTTTTTCTCTGACTAGATCCCCAACTTTTGGAATCCAGACAGGCCTTGCTGGGACAGCCGGTTGATCCCCAGTGGTGGTTGACTGTAGGAATACGTTGCTTTGTTTCGTTCTTAATTTGTTTAAGTCCTGTAAAACAGCCAAACGATCTTTGATATCAAATGGTTTATTTTCCACCACTGTGCCTACGTGTTCAAGGTCTGGTACCCACATTCTTGTCCCAAATAGGATCTCATATGGAGTGACCCCCCCAGAGAACTTCTTGGCAGATTGTTCAATGCACGTTGAACCCCACTAAGGTGTTTGACCCACCCATCACCCGAACCTAATACCCTAGCTGTTATAGACTGCTTTATGTCCCGGTTTTTCCTTTCCACAACCGAATTTCCCTCAGGATGGAATGGAGAGGAGTACCGCAATGCAACGCCCAGACTGGCCATGGCTTCTTTGTAAGCCCTAGAGCTAAACGCAGGACCCTGGTCAGAATGTAGCGTGCCTATTGCGTATGTGCCGATAAAGACTCGCAAATCTTTTATAACAGTTCGAGCGTCAGCCGAGCGCTGAGGCCATAACCATAGGAACCTAGATTCAGTATTTGCGGGAATGCCTTTGTCCAGTAGGACGCAGGCGCGTAGATAGTCGAATGCTGTCTAACAGTGGTGTCTGTACTGGGCTGCCGCATTCGCAGCATGGTGTCTGGTGGCTCTCTCGCTGTAATTTACAGTCTAAGCAGTTGTTGATGAATATGTGAATTTCTGTATTCATTCCAGGCCACCAGTACATCTCTTTTAACGTCAAAATTGTTTTAGAGATCCCTTGATGTGACAGACCCTCCCCCAAATGTGTTTCATAAATCAAGGCTGCTCTACGTTCCATGTTTGGAATTACCCTATCCCCCACTCCAGGGATTCGAGCAAAAGGAACGTTGTTCGCATCAATTACATAAGAGTACTTGAGTGGAAACTTTTTTGGTAACGCTGCACTGCTGCCTTTGCTTGATGCATTGACAGCCAACATTATCTCACCGTCTATTTTTGTTTTTGAACGAGTGATCGCAGCTACGGAAGCCGTTTGCACAGCCCCCTTTGCGGCTTCGTCAGCCAATGAATTCCCTGCAACGTGAACGCCATCACGTTGATGACTCAGTGTGTGGATCACGTGAGCCTTTGGTAGTTCGTTTTTCAACTGAACTACTTGTTCCCAAAGCATTTTGTGCTTTATTGTGCCACCTTTCGCATCTTTGAAACCATTTTCAAGCCAGTTTTGTATATATTCATTATACGACTGAACACAGTAAAAGGAATCGCACACTATTAGTGTGGGGAATTCTCGATCTGTACTTTCAAGTGCCAGTTTGAATGCTTGTAGTTCAGCTCGCTGAGCTGTACAATCCCCTAGAGATTGTGTTTTAGAGACCATGGGTCTGAAGATGCCATCTCGCATGCGACCTTTAACGATTGCACACGCTGCACTGTAAGCTTGCTTACTCCCTATTGCGGGTTGTGCGGATCCGTCAGTGTAAATTATAAATTCGTACTGATCAAGAGGCAGAATTTCAGTAGGCAGAGGACATTCTTGTTCATATTGTAGGAATGCTTGTGTTTTTAAATCTGGATCAAAAACATATTCAACATCTGTTGCAGCAAGAGAATTAACCCATTGTATCCATCTTGGATGTAATGCTTTAGCATTTGGAATGCTCGCTTTTGTGACCGCTTCTAAAGCCGGTACTGGGGTTACGACAATAATGCGTTTCCCTTGGGCTAAGGCTCTTTCTTTTGCTACAGCGGTTTGAACTGCTGTCAGAATTTTTTCAGTAGAACTGAAGCACATTTCCGCTTGTGTGTACAAATGGGATTTGTATGCAATTGGGATTTTCTCACCCTCATTGAAGGTTAAGTAGGTGAATCCACATTGACCCGAAATTATTCGGATCACCAAATTACGTTGACTTACACGTGTTTGTAAGTGATTTGTTGCTAACATGTTAGCCTGGAGTGAACGCAAGATTTCTGTGTGTTCCTGTGTCCAGTTTCTGATCGAAAAATCAGGTTTGATTAATGCGTAGAGAGGTTTAACCCTTTCTGCATAATTTAGAATGTATGTTCTTCCAAAATTTAGGAAACCCAGGATGGATTGTAAGTTTTTTAGCGTTTTTGGAGGTTGGAGCAGCGCACACTTTTCTAAAAAGTTAGCTGCCAAGCTCTTGCCTTCACTTGAAAGCTCATATCCTAGAAATAGGACATTGAGATGGGCAATTCTGGACTTTTTAAAGTTGAACTTATAGCCCTCAGAGGCGAAACCCAGTATAATGGTGCTCACCCTGTTCAAGTGTTTTTCCAGGTCATCGTCTGTCAGATATATGTCATCGACATAGGACAATGCCTCATTGTCATAAATTTGTAGTAACTCCGTTACCCTCGCTGAGAATAAACCTGGGCTGTTTTTGAACCCTTGTGGGAGTCGACAAAAGTGACGCTGGGTCCCCATTATGGAGAATGCTGTTAAGTACCTGCTTTCAGGTGCTATGTTTTGACAAAAGAAACCATTTGAGATGTCTAATGTGGTTTTATATTTTTTACGCACAATGTTATTCATTAATGCTGTGCTATGTGCATTTTGCACTGCAAAAGTTTTAGAACAAGTGTTTAGGTGTCTGTAATCCAAAACTAGACGATATGTATTGTCTGGTTTGGAGACAGGAAACAAAGGATTGTTCATTGAGGAGGTGCATGTTTCAATCACCCCTTGGTATTCAAGTTGATCTAAGATCTCCCTGACCTGTTTTTTAGCTTCTTGCTTTATTGGGTACTGCCGTTGTGCAGTTGGTTCATGTTTCAGATGTATTTTATGGTGAGGTGAGTCCTCATCCCATCCTACATGATTTTTATATAATGCTGGGGCCTGGGCCACTGCCCATTTCCTGGCATATGTATATTTTAGATGAATTGGAATATGGTTGGAGAAGGCAGGCATAATAATGTCCTCGCCGTGTGGGCACTCCCTGACAAATTGTGGTGGCCAGTCCTTTTCTGCTAGAAGTATGTCATAGCCTCTTGATAGTCTTTCCCAAAAAAGTGCTTTCACCTGTCTAGGTTTGTCTCCCTCCATCCGGAGTGTTATTTCATATAACTTTTGTGGAGTACTAACCCTGGTGTCTACAGTCTCTACTGTGATGTACTCATTCAAGTCCACTATCTCCAGAAGTTCCTTCACGGTCTGGCGAACTATTGTGACTTCTGCTGCACTGTCCAGCATTGTCTGAGCCCATTCTCCGTTCTTGAGTTGTGTTCTCAGTATTCTCGGCATGTCTGATCTTCAGACCTGCTACCTTCTTTTGGAGAATTGAGGTTTTACTTTGGTTTTTGAAGCGTGTTTGTCGTCTTTCGATTTCACGCGTTCTTCTCTATGTTCTGATCGTCCTCTTCTTTCCGAAGTCTGTGATGAGATCTGAAAGGGACGAGAGGAACGTGTATCAGTATCTTGATACCTATCAGGTTTTCTCAAATTATCCCTATTCCTGAGGTTATACCTCCTTTCAGAGGGCTCCTTTTGAGGAGACCTACCTCGGGATTGAGAACGTTTCTCGTTTGATTTTTGTTTAGTAGACTCCCACTTCTTTTTAGAAGATGTAGGAGTTTGTTTTATTGAGTCCTTCTCAGGACTTTCAGATAGTTTCGGCTTCAGTGGTCTTCCACCCAAACTATCTCTGCCTAATTCTGCATAAGATTGTTCTATAATTCTGGGTAGCTCAGTTTGATGTTCTGTAACATCGAATTCCCTCAATTTTTGGCGGATCGCCACTGCTGCTGCCTCCCCTTTAATATTAGATAATATTATTGTTGAGACCTGGTCGAAATTTTTCAGTAATTTCATACCTAAATTTAGAGCAGGCTCTGCCCCGTATTCGTTTTGAATTTGTTTTAGGACATCAGGTATTACCGCAATTGATGGAATACCATGTGTTTTAGTATAGATGGCAGCAAAGACTGAGCCCCAAGTGGTGCAGTCTTCCAGTTGTGGTGTGATCCCCATCGGTAAACTGATTGTTAGGATTCTGTGTTTCTCATGCGGGCTAGTATTTGGAAATACTGCTTCGATTTGAGTAATTTTTTGAGCTATCCAAAATGGAATTTGCTCACGTTTTGTGGGCATTTTACCCATGACTGCGTATAGAGTCTGTGGTGTAATTTTTAGTGTATTCCCCTGTTGGGGAGTTGGATTTGGATATGTCAATGGTGGTCGGACTGTAAAAGTCCGCATGACATATTGGACCAATTGTCTGTAAATTTTTATTAACTCTGTGAGTTGAGTAAGTAACTCCTCATCTGACATCTCTTCAATGTCTGGATGAGGTGTGTAGCCGGCTAAAATCGGCCATGTTGCTCCTGGTCTACCTAGTGGACCGAGCCTGGTAATGTTTTTGTGATGTTTTAGGGCGCCTTTAAACCAGAGCTGATGCTCTTGGTATGTTAATGGAATTTCTATATCCTCGAAAGGACTGTATTCCTCTGGTGGTTCATCTTCTTTGTAGAAGTGAAACATGTGTGTTACTGAATTGGATTCAGGAAATATTACCCATGAATAGAATACCTCTGTCTGAAAGGATTCATGTGCCTCTATCACGAAAACTGCTCTACCGCCTCTTGGTGGTAGGCCATGTTTTATAAGTTTTAGAGTGATGGCTCTTCTTAAGTTTTGATGCGATGTGTATAACACCCTCCTCGGTTTCATTTAAACCGGTAAAGTTAAAAACTGCTGCTAGGGCTGGATCAGCCACAGCTACACCGTCTCCGGTTTCATTGTCGGAGCCAGGCATTTTGTTGTTTGAAAAATGTAGAACAAGTTTCAAGGAAACAAAGATAAGGTGCACAATATTGTGGAACACTGTATCCTTCAACGTTGAGCAAACCAAACAGCTAATATATAGGGTACTGCCCTATGTAGCCGTGGTGGATACTTAACCCTGCCCACTCCAGATGTCTTTTGGAGTATATGGGTAGGGGTCTTGAGAGAAAAAGCACGGCTGAGTTACTCAGTATCTAACGTTGAATTACTGCCTTACCAAACCGTTGGGCGCCATGTAGTGTAGCTCCTATTTCCCTAATAGGCTCTGCGCATTGGAATAATATATCCTATAGGTTTGACATAGGACTAAGGTCAGTATGTCCCTATCGAGTATATTAAACTTAATTACTTGTGCCAGCTAGCTCAGAGGCCACTAGAAACTCCTTGACAACAAGAAGGGAGTAGTTTCTGGCAGCCGCAAAACATGACCACTGTGTTTCCCTTTAGAATTAGAACGTGTCCCAGAGTCGTGGAAACAATAGATAACTATTTCACTCAGCTCAGTCGTGCATGCTTAGTTTTCTCCAAGTTACACAGAAAGAAATAGACGGGCGTTTCAATAAAGGATTTATTGAACAGTCTTGTTTCTGGTGTAAGTAAAATGTGCTGTTACGATCACAAGACAGTATGCGAGATAAATAATGTACAGGGTGAGCAGTAGAAATAAATAATACTGCGATAGCATTATCTTTTAGTACATATGCTGTTACATAAATAACACAGACTAAAAATGCGAGTACTCATACGATGCGTTGCTAAGCTAGTTCTACCCCAATGTACCTAACCTGACCTAGGTGTAGGAAGAGGGAAGAAGTAGGTGAAGTATTCCTTACTATGGTATACTAAGAGTATGTTAAGTCTAGTATGCCTAGTATGCCAAGAGTCCCTCTAGGTTCTAGTCAGCTCCATACCTGAAGAATGAGAGAGGTAGGAATCTCTTTGCCAGACTCGAACTCCAACACCCCGCAAGGGAAGTCAGATCACTGGAAGCTGGAAGCTGGGCTCTCTGCGTGCAGGGAAGGCAGCGTCTTCTCAGTGCGTCAGGCCGGGAAACGGGCTCCTCTGAAGTCGAGGTCTCCTCTGGTTTACAGGGGCTAGGGAAGGTATATTTATACCTGAGAGCACCTAAGAATGTTAGCATTGACGTGAGTTGGACAGCGAAAGACGTCATGAATGAACCCCCTAAGGAATAATGGTTCATGCATAATATATGAGTCCTTGAAGAAATCAATAGTCCTGGACTAGGGAAACTCCCGCAGCCTAAGGGTCTGTTCTTCATGAACTCGTTGTGACGTTAGGGTGGACGGATGTCAGAGACCATGCCTGTATTTGGAGTGCACGGTTTAATGCCTAAATAAGGGCTGGGATTTTATGCCTATATAAGGGCAGGGCGAATTGTGCCTATATAAGGACATGATACTGGAAAGCCCGTTTATGGATACCCTAAGAGGAATACAACAACCAAACCTGATTTGGGCGAAGTTTTCCTCATGCAGCCGCTTTATGAGTTGGGATAGATATGCTGGAACCCCCATCTCGTGGAGGACTGCCCACAATTTTTCCCTTGGGACCAAGTCAAAAGCTGACCTCAGGTCTACAAATATTAAATAGAGGCTGCCACCCTCTAAACACACGATCTTCCAGTGTAATAGTTGTAGCCTGAGTATTTGGTCCAAAGTAGACAGTTTTTCTCTAAACCCTGCCTGTAGGGGGGTAAGTATCTTCCGTTCCTCCATCCAAGTTTGTAACCGAAGCAGCAATACACGCGCAAATTTTTTTGCGTAATGTCTATGAGGCTGATCGGCCTATAATTGGTTGGTAATAGCGGTGAACCTTTTTTGTAAATGGGGATTATTTCGGCTCCGGCCCAACTGGGGGGAATCTTCATGCCTTGAAATATGGCATTAAATAGCACCCAGAGGTATGGTGCCCATACAGATGGTTCACTGCGAAAAAGATCCCCAGGAATTTGATCTAATCCAGGTGCTTTACCTGGAGCTATTTTGGCAAGGGCTCCTTAATCTCATTTAGACTTATACTTGTACTAGAGCTATCGTCAAAGTGTTCATTGGTTTCCCCTATCTTGGCGGAATAGTCAGTCCCCCCAAGGCATCCCTCTATTATCTCAGCGTTCAGTATATCTCCATTAGAGTAGAGAGATTCAAAATGGTCCTGCCAGACCTCTGCTTCCAAATTCGGCTCTATCAGTGATTTAGCACCAGAGCTACCTGTGTTGACAACTTTCCAGAAGGTCCTCATATCCCTAGCTCCCAAGGAGCTTCTCAAAACATCCCACTTATCCATTTCCCACCCTTTTTTGGCTTCAGTAATGGCCACCTTGTAGGCCGACCTAGCAATTTTAATTAACGGGCGATCGTTGGCCTTGATGGACAGAACCAGCGATCTTTTGGCATTACGGCAATGATCATTATACCAAGGGTGGGGAGGTTTCCTACTTGGCTGATTTGTTTTTTGGGATAGAAGAAGTCTAATGTGACTTCTCCTAACCTGCCATGGTTCATTATAACCATCTCGGAGTCTATACTATCCCCATGGTGAGTTATTGAGTTAGATGCTGTCAGAAGCACCGGGATCAGGGCTTCATATAAAGTGCTAAGTTTATCTTGTGATTGGCTGATGTCAGACCATCGCACTCTTCTCCTACAATTTGAAAGTGTCAACCTATCATCAATAGGATTATCCATATTAAGGACACTCCCAGGATTGAGCTCTTTTAGTTCAAGTACTAACGCATAATGGTCACTGTCTAGCCGTGGAATAACCTTAAAATCAATTAGCCTGTCCCAGGATTTGGAGTCAATTAAAATATAATCTAATAGAGAGCCACGCTCATTTCTATGGAAGGTATAACTACTCGATGTGTCAGACAAAGTTCTACCATTGCAAGCTCTTAGGGAATGTTTCAAAGCAAGGCAGTGCATCTGGATCACCAGGGGGCACCATTTTTTGACTGGCGAACACCTGGTCTCCGGGATTGCCCAAAATTTATCCTCATCATATAGGCTATCCTGGAGCATTCCCTCTAGTGGCTCAAACTGACAATTGAAATCCCCTCCTAGGATCACCATATGTTTATCTGCAATGGTCGCTAAGAACGTAGTTAGTTCTTCCAGCGTTTTAGACTCCTTACCCTGGGCGGTTGGTCTAGAGTACACGTTTAAAAGAGCTACCGAAATCTTTGATGGAAACTGCAGCATAACACATAAAATATCATTAGATACTGTGTCAATCTGCTTGGCCGTACAACCTAAGTGAACTACCACCCATGTGCTAAGGCCTCCCGATGGTCTCCCTTTACCCCCTGATGTTGCAGGAATACTGAAAGTGGCAAAACCCAATTTGGAAACATCCCCTCTGGCCCATGTCTCCTGGAACATGCAGATCTCGTATTGGCTAATAAAGAGACCCCAATTTGGGTCATCTAACTTATTATTCAGACCCGCAATGTTCCACGATAAAACCCTTGTCTTTGGGCAATTGGGGCAGTTCAGTTTGTTAGCCACTAAAGGGGATGATTGCGGTATGGCCTTTCTCTTCACACTTTCGTCCATCAGATCGGACCCTCTGGTTAGTGAGAGTTTTAGATTATCCTCGGTACCATGTCACAGCCATCGTGGGCGCAGCCAGGGAGCAGCTCATGCTCCCACAGGCTTTACCTTCCCCACGCGGCATTCAAGGTCCTATATCACTAGCCTGAGCCTCGATTGCTATTGGGGGCGGGCGTATTTGGTCTTTAATGTTGGGGGGCTGATCCTTGAGTCAATCTACTCCGTCTAAGCTGCTATACCTATTTGCTGTGGGAATATTAAAAATAAATTGCCTTTGCCAGTGCTGGTCCAGGGGAGGTAACTCGCAATTCTTGGTGTCATTTCTCCAACCCCGCTCATAATGCCTAATATCATGGTGGGGCCTGTTGGGGGGGTAGAAGTAACCCAATGGAAGCACTTGGGTGCAAGCTCGATTTTCTCCCATCCTCGCTAGCTAAAATATTTTGGGCCATCAACGGGTTTCTAAAATTAATTACTATACAATCTCCATGTAAATCCTTATGTCGCCTGCCTATCCAGCCCACCCTGCGTGTAGTTAAAATCTCTTCCACATGCTCATAACTAAAATGCCTGTGGTTTATAAGCCAATGGATACATTTATTCTTTAATTCTTGGTGGGATTCATATTGGTCCCTTCTAAGTTCAGGGATGCCTGCAAGGATAAGGACGTAAGGGGTTGATGCAGGAGGTAAGTTTATGACTGGAGGGGGAAGGAGTCATTGGTAGCTTCTGTACTTATGGGGGCACCTCCCCTACCTGCTGTATTTTTGTTTGCCATTGCCCTCTAGATTTATGAAGTAAAGGTGGACAATTGGCTAAATTAGAAGTAACCAATGGGGGCCTTAAAATGCTGTCTCTGGTAGCCTCACGATGTATGTGTCTCCCTGTTTGATGTTGGTGGCAGAGCTTGCTCACTGGGTTTAGGGCCTGGATTGGCCAGTGTAATACTTGCAGTGGTCTGATCTCGTGTTCTGCTTTCAGGACCAGCATTACAATGGGCTGCCCCCTAGTGCTTGTCCAGTCATTAAAAAGTACTATCAACCTGTCAACCCTCTCCTGTAAAGGTCTGAGTTCGTCCTTAACTATATCCCTCATTTGGATCTGTAGATCCACCACTAGCTTGGTGACCCACCCTGGCTGATCGCTTGTGGTTTCTGTGCTGTCTTCTAGGTCACCAATCCCAGATTTCCCATTATCAGGAATCGCTCCTGCGGGCTTCTTCCTTCTTACTGCTGCTTTCACTTTGGGTTTGGGTTTACCTTTTCTACCCGATTGGTTAGATGTGGCAGCCCTAGGTTGCTCGGGGCTAACTGCTTCAATTATTGATGTTTGGTCATTGGGAGAATCAGTTATCGAAACCCCTATAATTTGTGAGGTGCTAGGGTCAGTCATTGCGATTTCTAGATTTGGGGTCAAGGACAATCGTCTCTCAGTGCGCTCTATTTCGGTGGCCACAGCTCCTAAGGCCTTTTCCAACATCCTATCAATAGAAGTAGGTTTGGTGTTAGGTTTGGGCATAGCCAGGGCCTGTTTCTTTTCAACGCAGGTTCGTCTCCCCATTCTACAGTATCTCTGTGTTTAGACTCTAGCGTTGGTTAAAAGGGTTTAGATTTAAAGTGGGCACAGGAGCTTAATATTACAGATCTCCACTACAAGGCTCTATGGGTATCTACAACTACTGGGATACCTATTGGGGAAACCTCTAATAGGGAGCACTATCTGGGACCAGCGCGATTAGAGTACCAAATTCTACAGACACAAAATTACAGAGCCGATGTGGGTAACAACTTATATAGTTTGCTTTCCAAAAGTCAAAGATAAAATAGAAGAGGGTCTGTGCAACTCAAACAAACACATAGAAAAATGAGTGCGGAATAAATGTTCCAAGATTATTCTCAGCATAGAGTCATTTTGAGATGCGAGCTGTATTCACTGTGTGCCAGTGGGAGGAAAAACAATTCCAATAACTATAAGATAAGGATCTGGGGGACACAGCACAGTACCTTGTTTGCAGATCCCGGGGCTAGAAAGTTAGAGGGGAGGCCCAGCCCAGCCTCCTCCGGCCTCTGACGGGCACGGACGGGCCCGCCCTTGGCGCTTAAATGGCGCCTGCGGGCGCAGATACCCGTGTCACAGCTGCGGGACTCCTGAGGGCTGCTGGGAGTAGTAGTCTTGCCGTTTCCCTCACGGCGCGAGCAGCAGGATGCGTGCCGTTCACCTCACGGCCCCCGAGATGAAGAGCTGGTGGCAAGGTGAGCCGTTTCCCTCACGGCGTTCGTGTAACCCTGGGCACTGCCGGCGCTGGCGCTACTCCAATAGAAATGGCGGAGAGAGGCAGAGACTCGGGAAGAAGGCGCTAATCAGCCGAAACACACCGTCCGGAGTCTGAGCGCTGCCCTTCAGTGACCTGCTGGTAACAAGCTCGGGGAAACCCTGCAGTCGAGCGGGAGTGGGAACGGAACCTCGAAACGGCCGCCTGGAGGGGTCAGCTGATCTATGTTCATTGAATCAGACTTAAAACTCTCTTCCTATTTCACCCACAAAAGCTTTGCGGCACGGACAGATATTCAAATATATAACAGTCTTAGTCCAAAAGTTGGTCCTCTCTCATAACTGTTTGTTATACCCATCAGACTCTAACCTATCCGAAACAATGACTGACCCGCATGCCTGGCACATTTCACACCGATGGTTTCCACTTATGAATTCTGTGTGCTATCTTCTCTCTATGCAGGGTTTCTATGTGCTAATTTGTTGCTCAAATTTTTATTTCTATGAAAGGCAAATAACGGTTTCACAAGGTCTTTCTTACATTCACATGCATTCAAAGTATACCAGCTGTTAATGACAATGTTTCTAAATTTGTTATAAAGAGTGGATTGGCTTGTTACACAGACCATGATCATTTTATTGCTTTTACCCACAAGCAACGCCTCTCTGTAAAAGAACTGGGCTCTCTTTCGTGACTACCTAATAAGGCATTAAGGATACCATCGGCTTATAAATTTCTCAGTCAGAACTTCTGCATGTTTGGAACACTCCTCCACAGAGGTACCATTTGTACATAAACTGAGGCATTGACTAAATGGAAAAGGTTTCGTTTGATTTTTTAGGGGAAAGCTTGAAATATGAAGTAAAGTTTAGGTGTGGGCGTGTAATATAACTCCACAACCTACCAGCCCCCTTCTATGTCCAATCCAGATGTTTAAAAACTCGATTATCTTTGTAATAAAGTTAGATGTAAATTCGAAGTGGTTATCACATAGATTCAACCATGACAAAAATTATCTAGTTCTTTCTTTCCTTGCCTGAGGAAAAATATGCTGTCTATATAATGTCGTTAATGCAGTTGTAATTGCATTTTTATAGCCCTTACTAACCCCGACAAGGCGTTGAAGCGCTTTATGCCGGGCAGCATGGTGCTCCAAAACACAAGGTTAGTGGTTAGTCAAGTGTTATTGGGATTAGTCTTGTGCATGCAAGCAAACAATCCATGCACTCACTCCAGTTTATTTGTGGGACATTAAATTAATAGGATTTAAGTGTTATTATTAGTGGGGCATGGGAGAGGTATGTGACTTCATACAGATGTTTGGTGGGATTAATAAATGAGCTAGAGGAGGTTAGGTATTGTTAGGTTGCAGGGGTACGGCTTTCAAAAAGGACAGATCAAGCCAGATTTTATGTACATTAGATAGGTGCCAGCATTGAGCAAACAGCCTGTGTGATGCTAGGATCCCTAGAAACAACCACTTGAGCAATGACGGCTGATCAACTCAGTGGTTTGAAGCTTAACATAATGCTTAAAATTATTAAAATAATGGCTCCAATAAAGACTTCTTTGTTAGCAAGGGGTTATTGATTAGACTTCCTGGAGTATTGCCCTTTGGCAGCTGGTAGGGGTGAAACGGCAAAATGAGTTCTGCAAGGTGAAGGGGGCTCCTTAGGTGACATTCTAAAAAATGGGTTTATTGTAAAAGAATTTCTCTTCAAATGCCCCCTTCTACAGGTTAGCCACACCTGGGTCATAGGTTGCCCCCATGTGCATCAAATCTGTACCCAAGAGGAAATAATTATGTAGCAAAACTATCTCTCCAACACTATCTCTCTAAACTTTTAACTATATATTCAATTGGCCACTTCTGTACTTCCTTTCTAGGATTATCTGATAATTTCTATAGCTTCTTTTTGTGGAATATTCACAAAAATGTTCCACCTTTTTGATAATCTGTGTTGTGACTCTACATTATGAAGGAAGACTGGTGAGTAGTGGTTGAAAACAAAATGCATCTACATATCTGGACATAAACTCTGTGTCACAATTGGTGCTGGAAACAGTTGATCTAAGAGAGAGAGATTAACATTTTTGTGAGTTTCCAGTATTCATTCATAAAGAGATGGTATCTTAAGGTCAGTGTAAAAAACCATACTTCAGTAAGGGTTTTGTCAAAAAGGTCCTGTAAACAATCTATGTTGTTCCTGGGTACTCTTGATAATGGTCTGGTATAGCTAATATGATCAAAATGTTCTCATTATACCACCAAGTGTACACAATGATGATGCATCCTCATTTATCACAGGGTTTGAAAGTAATTTTCTCACCTTGGAGCCCTGCTATTTATTTGCTTGGTTGTCACCTTTGAAGCAAAATCCAGAGTAAAACCCCATCCTCAAATTAAGTGGGCATTGGGTCAGCCCATTATCTATCATTGGTTGACTTTGTCAATCTCATTTACTTGATGGCTTATCTTCCTCATTTTGTGTTTATCCCTTCCCCCAATGCATAGCTTGTTTGCCATTCTACTGACTGGATAACTTGTTTCCTTCCACTGCTTATATTTCAGAAAGGAAAATCTTCTTTACAGTATAAGCATCTGTACGTAGCTTATAGCAGTGTAGATTTGCATGCTCTGCATACTCCTGCCATCTAGTGTTGGGCTTGGGCGTTTCCAGGTTGTTTTTCTGCGAAGAAGTGTTTTGCTTCGCAAGGTATGGTATGACTCCTCCCATAGTTGGCAATGCGCATGGGCACCAACTTCATGTTAGATTGTTTTTCGCACAGCAGGTGAGAGTAGCACGGAGTGGCGAGGAAAACTTATTATGGTTCACATGTATTTCTAGTGGAAGCTAGTTAATATAGGAAAAGATCTTTGATTGAAGACACGCTTCTGGGGAGGAGGGTGGACGAATGTGAATCTATGGCACTACACACTACAAACAGATGCTTACAGGGGAAGTAAAATTTTCCATTTGTAGCATGTGTTGCTGCAGTGTAGATACACGTGCTCTGCACAGACTGCAAAGCAGTACCCCCACCCCCCCCCCCACAAATGGTTGCTTGTGTGTAGATGATGTAGATGACTGAAATAAGGGCCATAGGACCATCTTGCCAACCATTGCCTGCTGTCTGGCTGGGATATCCACACAATAATGCTTAGTAAATGCATGTGGGGTTGACCAAGTGGCTGCTTTACATATGCTTGGGGAATATTTCCCAGGAAGCCCATGGTCGCGGCCTCCTTGCTTGTAGAGTGTGCCTTGGATATGACAAGGAGGGCAGTTTTAGCTTTGTGGCAGCAAGCTTGCATGCACTTGACTATCCATTTGGCAATGCCTGCTTTAGATACAGGTTTGCCCCTTGTAAAGCTTAGAAAAGGCTACAAACATTTGGTCCACCTTGCGAAAGGGCTTGGTCCGATCAATGTAGTACACAGAAGTGCTCTTGACATCTGAGGTGTGGAAGGGTCTATCTGCTACCGAGTCCCCCGGGGAGGTTTAGCCCAGAGGGTGCTCTAACTGATCAATCTAAAGTTTTCCAGAAACACTAGCGATTGTTCCCAATTTTCCTCCAGCCCACTATCCACCAAGTGAAATTATAAGGGCTTCACTGCAACGTCTTGAAGTCATCTTAGGGCAGCCAATTGCCCTCTATCCTATCCATACCTCTAACAGATTTGACGTTCTGGCAAGTGTGGACTGACTGTCAACTACAATATCTTCAGTCACCACCAACAGTGAGGTGCAGCTGCCTCTCCCTGATGGTGCGCTTGCTGGCCCAAGTGCTTCCCGTAACCTCACTCTTTTGAGTTGGAACGTCACAGGGCTCAAAGGGAAGTTAGAAAACCCAGCCTGGAGGGCCTTCATCAGTAGGTATGACATTGTTGCCCTGCAAGAGACCTGGGCCACTGCACCTACCTCCTTTGATGGCTACGCCTGTTATACCTGTCCAGCTATCCCCTCTTCACATGGAAGGGACATGGGAGGCCTAGCAACTTGGATTCGTGTAAATCTTTGTGTCACTCTTTTGTTGCTCAACTGCTTCTCCCTGTCTTTTTTTATTTGTATTTCTTTTCCTTTTTGGAGGGCCCAGCATCTGCAATTTGCTACTGAAGTGCTCCTTTTTCTGTAAATCAATTTTTCAGACTTTTTATTTTTTTAATTTACCTCTCAAAGGTGGCCCTCTGCCTTCTTGCCCTGTTAAATTGAAAGTAAAAGAAAAAAATGTCTTCTGTATCCTCATGACGCATATGTGCACATGTATTGGGACGCATGTGCGTGCATATGTCATTACATTGGGGCTGGCTGTTTTGTCAAAAACAAAAGGTCAGCTACTGCCTTTCAAAAGAAATGCCTTTTGAATGGAAAGTGAGTCTGAGCCATAATTACAGAGTGGCAACCATCACTGTGTAATATACAATTTTCCATGCCAGTTAAAATAAATGCAGCCCCAAACACATTATTTAAAGCTACAGTACTAATGCACGCATTTTCACATTTACCTAAAGTTCAATGGTCCGGTTCCAGGTTATTACCACAGTGCAGTGCAAATTACAGTAGAAAAGCAATGTTTGCTGCCTACCGGATTGCATCATGGATGCCAATCCACCAAAATGTTAGGAGTATCAGAAGTGACATCATAGGTTTGATTCAGCCACCCAATAACATCAAAGCGTGTGACACCATGCAAGTGTCTTTGAAAAAACAGAAAAGTGAGAGCCTGAAGCCTTTGCCCCAAATTACATCAAAGGAAGTAAATAAACACATTCCAGAAATGTCCACAAATCCTATCTAAATTGTTTTTGCAGAGCCAGGCTTAGTATCCCAAGATTTAACAAAATAACCATGCATGTCAAGATTAATAAGGTACAGAAGGTGCTGATTTCACAGGCACAATGCAAGCTCTGCTATTGCTGTTACTCATGCTAATCAGAGAACCAAAATCACATACAGGGGAAGCGGGCCATAAAGGCCTTTAGTAAGGACACAACATTTGGGTGTAATGGCCACAGTGCATTTATTAAAAAACAGATGACAAAAATGCATCCAATTCACACCAAATATTCCTACAGATAGTGATTACTTGGGAAGATACAATAAATGATATAAATATCAATTTGCATAAAACACTCAATAAATATAACCTTCAGTATGCAGCTCAGTGAGAAATCTGCAGCAGAGCCTTAGAGGCGAACACCAGAAGGTCAAGCTGGTCTGCCGACCAGCTTCCACTCAAATAACCATGGGGAAAATCGCCATTCTGATAGCACCATTAAAAGTCAAATTATAACTGAGGTTTTAGCCCTTTATTTTCACTCCCACTCCCCCAAATCACCACTTCAATTCAATTCAAGCACTTTATTTCAGTCAGAGATCTTAAAAGCAGCATAATTAATCACAATAAAAATCAGTCATATGAATACAATTTCCACTCTGCATTAGAATTCCATAAAACGGTAAAAATATCATACAATTAGAATAAAGCGCCTAATTGGAGTACAATTTTAAAATAATACATCATGCCACATATGTACAAATTAGCTGTTCTCTCTTAGGGTCTCGTCTTATTAGCCCATGGGACCCAGCCATCAGAGTATTACAGCAAAGACAAGCCAAATTGAAAATAATTTTAGACCTAACTGGCCAAATACATTCTAGGTATTTTGCAACAGAAAAAAACAATAAGTGATGCAGTATATGACCTGCATATTCTAAGTGTTACCTTATATTGCCGGATACCCAGATTTCGACAAAGGGGCACTATCCATTGTTTACGTTGCCTAGAGTAAAAGGGGCAGAAGAACATTAGTCTCCTCTGTACTCCTGCAGACTTCACACAGTTCCAATTCTTCCGTCGACTAAATCCTTACCCAATAAAGGATTAGCTTGAGTATGGCTGTGGCTACTATTGAATGAATATCCAAGTCCATCTTAAAGATGAGTGGAGTACTATGGAGAAGCTTGAGTGTTGCCATCAAAAATTTGTTTTCTGCAACCCCCCAATGAATTGACGTTGCTGTAGCCCCCAAGGTCAGCGCCATAGATTGCGGCAGTTACTGCTTGGGCGCTCCATATTTCAATTAATGGGGATACCGGGTTAAAAGATGTATTTTTTGCAAAACCCAAGATTGCCGCCACTCTATGGTTGAGGGTAAGAGAATTCTTCACTATCTGGCTGGCCCATGAGTTCGTGCTAGATAGACAGATTACCAAAATAATCAAATTCTAGCCTCTTTCAAGATTTACTCCCTCAAAGCTAACAACCCCTCTAAAATGCCTGTGCGGGTGGATGGCCATGGTTTTACTAGTGTTGATTACCAGACCTTGATTGGTGCAAAAAAGATTTAATCTGGTAAGTAGGGTAACAATACCCTTGGGGATTTGGATACTAACAAAGTATCCTTGGCAAATGATAAAGCTGGTATTTTTATACCCCACCCCCCCCAACACTGGTGAATCGTTCTCGCAGTCCATAAGAAAATCCACACAGCTACTAATGTACAGCATGAATAATGTTGGGGCAGGGACACACAGCCTTGCCTCACCCCTTTATCTACCCTTATGGGGTCTGTAATTTCCCCATTTGCTCCCCACCTGTTGGGCTTGCCGCATTGCGTACGGCAGCGAGGTATAAAACAACCTGGCTACCAACGCTGAATGCGTCGCATTCTAGTGTTGCAAGAGGAAAGCCGGGCCTGCTTCCTGTTGACGCGTCGTCTCCTTCCGGTCCATGATGGCGAATAAAAAAATTTCTAGCTAGCTCATCAAGAATTTTCAATTCTATTAAGGACATGGAGGCGAGGATTATGCTTCTCTTTACTTTACTGACAAAACAGCAGCCAATGAAAACTTTAAATTTGCATAACCCCCGGAAGTACAACCCCCTCCAGTATATGCACCAATCACATAACACTCCTCTACTATAAATGTCCGTGACCTCAAACTTCTTCCTCTTTCTTTGCGAAAAAACTTTTCAACACAGTCCATAAACTTAACCGTAGAACTCTGAACTCCGCCGATTCCCTCATCGACTTGAATTTGAACTTTAACCACAGGAAGGTCTTCTCCTGATCCAGACAGGAATTCCCTTTGACTCCTTAAGCCGGCTTATTCTGTTCTCCTGAAAAGAGAATATACATCGTAATAACCATTCATTGACTGTATGTCAAACAAGAAAAAGGGCGGGAAGAAACCCAATAATATCATACAAGATATAAAAAACATCACAATTGTCAATATGAACAAAGTCCAACCTCATATTATACAATACAGTTTCAAGGGTGGGATAATCCTCGCCTCCGTGTCCTTAATAGAATTGAAAATTCTTGACGCACTAGCTAGAATTTTTTTTATTCTATGTCAGTCCACGGAGGCTCAGATTATGCTAGTTTAAAGTTGTCCCACCACGTTAGTTGCAACATCTACAATTGGTTTGTGATAAAACGTCTTGAAGGTAGAATCAGAAGACCAATCCGCTGCAGTCATGTTATCCTCTAAGCGAGACCCTGTAGCAAAAGCCTTAGAAGCCATAGCCCCTCTTACAGAATGAGCACCAAAGGCCGACGTATCAATACCTGCCAAATTCAACAACCAAGTGACCCACCTGGCTAGAGTTGTGGCAGTGACTGGGCGAAAAGGCTCTGTAAAGAAATCAACAATTGTCCTGCCACATCATTTCTAAATTCTCGTGTGCAATCTTCATAACATTTCAAACATTGAACAACAAACAATTTACTGTGATGCGGAAACGCAGGATAAGAAATACATTTAGAATTGGTTTTAGTTCGTTTCGAAATCGTAAATGAAACTCCAGAAGGAGTGAAAACTCTACCTGCTAAGTCCAAAGCACGCACATCAGACACTCGTCTGCATGAAATTAAACATAACAAAAGTGTCATTTTTGCTGATAACTGTTTGCGGGATAGACCCTCATTAGCTGGCCAATTTCTGAGGAAACGTAGGACTATATCCACATCCCACAACTGTGAGTACCGTGGTTTTGGAGGATTTACCAACCTGATGCCTCTCACCACTTTACATACCAAGGGGTGCTCCCCCACCGGCTTACCATCCACATGAGGATGACCAGCCAAAATCGCAGATCTGAAATTGTTAACCGTCCTATACGCTAAACCTGAACTTGCCATATCCGACAGGAAATTAACTATCATATGGATTCCGGATCCCACGGGATCCCCCTGTCGTTCAGCACACCAACTAACCCACTTACGCCAGGCTGATTCATATCGTTTCTGCGTAGTTGGGGCCCAGGATTGGGACAGGAAAAACATTGTGTTCTCAGAAACTCCCGGCATTTGCCAGCGTCTCCTGAAAGTTTCCACGCCATGAGTGACAACTGTCCCTGAAGTACCAGGGGATGATGTTGACCCAGAGGGTCCGTCAAAATTCCTGGGAACGATAGCAGACGTATTGGAGACGCACATGACAGGGCCAGCGCCGCTGGAAACCACGCCTGTGCTCTCCAACACGGGGATATCAACATCACCTCCGCTCTCTGCCTGCAGATCTGCGCCAACACTCTCTGAATTATGACGAACGGAGGAAATGCATACAGCATACCCGTCGTCCATGATTGAAGAAATGCGTCCGAGTTGTTTGCCAGAGGATCGGGCCGCCAACTGTAAAACTGAGGCAGTTGTGTATTGAGTCTGGACGTGAACAGATCTATCACACAAGGGCCCCACTTGTCGTTCAGTTGTTGGAAAATCCTGGGATGGAGTCGCCAATCGCTGGCATCTCGAAGGAAGTGAGAATTCCAATCCGCCACCCCATTGGTGTTGCCCGGAATGTACTCCGCCGTCACCGAAATGTGGTGGAGGAGGCAATAATGCCAGAAATCCTTGGCTATTTCCACTAACATTCGAGATCTCGTGCCACCCAGACGGTTGATGTATCTCACTGCAGAGACATTGTCCATCCGCAGTAGTATACAACAACTCGCCTTCTGAGGGGAAAGTGTCCGGATCGCAAATGAGCCCGCCAAAAGTTCCAGACAATTTATGTGGCGTTTCAATTCCTCCGTGGACCATCTGCCCCCCCGTTTCTCTGGGGCCGCAACGGGCTCCCCAGCCCCATCTGCTGGCATCCAACTCGATCACCACTTCCGGGACTGATGCGAAAATGGCCTTGCCATTCCATGCATCCATGTGATCCAACCACCAAGAAATTTCTGTCCTGGCTTCCGCATCCAACAGAATTTGCTTCGTGTAAGTCAGACCCCTGCGAAGGTGCATAATCTTCAACCTCTGGAGTGCCCTGTAATGAAGGGGACCCGGGAAGATGGCCTGAATGGATGAGGCTAACAGTCCCACTAATCTGGCTAACGTCCGTAAGGATATAGTCTGAGAGGCAAGCGCTCTCCTCAATTCCTTCTTGATTGCAATCCGTTTCTTCAGAGGGAGTAATAACTGTGTCACTACAGAGTCCACTTGGAACCCTAAGAACTCCATCGACTGTGCTGGAGTCAATATTGACTTGTCTGAGTTGATGACAAACCCCAAATCCTGTAGGAGCTGTATCGTCCATGCTAGATGTCGAAGTACTGTAGCCACATCTTGAGCCATGATAAGAATGTCGTCTAAATAAATAACGCGTCTGACCCCTCGCTCTCTCAAGAACTGAACTACCAGTTTGAGGAGCTTGGTGAAACACCAAGGGGCGGACGAAAGTCCGAATGGCATTGCGGAAAATTCGTACCATTTGGTTCCCCATTGGAACTGCAGGAATCTCCTGTGAGGAGGAAAGCTAGGAACCGCCAGATAAGCGTCCTTTAAATCTAGGCGTACCATCCAGTCTCCTTCTAAGAGCAAGTCCTGTAGTAAGTGTATGCCCTCCATTTTGAAGTGGCGATACACTACCCAAGAATTGAACTCTCTGAGATTTAGCACCAGTCTGAAGCCCTGATCTTTCTTTGGAACTAAAAACACTGTCCTGATAAAACCGTGATCGTGAGGTTCTGTCTCTACTATTGCCCCTTTTTGCATCAATGCTGCCACTTCTCTGTCTATAAAAGACCTCTCTACATGGGAAAAATGAAGTGGTTGTGGTCTGACAGTCTGTCTTGGAGTTGTGTAAAAATCTATCCGAAAACCTTGTACTGTCTGAAGGACCCAAGGGTCGTGCGGCAAGTCTTCCCACTTGTGTAGAAACCAAGCAATCCGACCCCCCACTTTGACATCCCCACACTGAATCAGATTTACCTGAGTAAGAGGCATCTCTGTCATTACTCTGTCCTCGATAACCTCCCTTCTGGAATCTGCCTGCACCACCGCGATTTCTGGTGGGATAAAAATTGGACCTCTGGGCTCCCCCACATCCTCTCTGGTCAAATCCTCTGGAGGTCTGATTGAATCCACGGCCGGTCGCTCGACCCCTGAAGCGTCCGGCCCTGGTAAAAAGGCCAGTGTGGAAAACCTTTTTGATGTTACTCTGGGCTTTATCCAGTGCCGAGAATGTGGCCACATATTTACCAAGTTCTTTTACGAACTTATCACCAAACAGTAACCCATTCGCCAGGGTTCCAGCCTCAGTGGTGGCCATGTCCGCCAGTTGCGGGTCAATCCGCATTAGGAAGGATCTCCTCTCCGTGGATAATGCACAATTTGCATTGCCTAAGAAACAGAGGGCCCTCTGCGCCCACTCTAATATTTCTGTTGCATCTAAGGGGGTATTAGAGTCCTTGGCTTGCACAGCCGTGTCGAGGATTTTTGTGAGAGGGCCAGACACATCAAGTAACTTATCCTGGCAGCCTCTCCATGCTCTGTCCAAACCTTTCTTAGGGTCTTTTGAAAACTTTTTTAGGAACGTGGCCATGTTAGGGTCCAGTTCTGGGGTATCTGCTACCTTGCCCAGTAAGGCCGGTCTAGGGCATTCAGACCTAAGAGTAGCACGCACCTCGCGCTCAAAACTTTGACGTAGGTTCTCCTGCACATAGTGCGCCACGTCCACACATGGCACCCATTCACTGGACCTCGGGTGCACAATATTTCTAGGGTCGAAGAGCAGGTTTTTATTGGTGGCGATACTGTTCACATTATGCGTCTTACGCTTCTTCTTTTCTGCCTTTTTTGGCTCTTCCATTCCTTGCTCAGAGTCAGTGGTATCTGGAGCAGCCGGAGAAGACTCCTCCACGTCCCCTGCGTCCAAAAGGGTTGAGTTGCTCGACGGGAGAGAACCGCCATAACCATGGTCTTTAATGACGTTAGCCGCCATCCTAGACAGGACCTCAGCTGAGGCATGATGGGATGGTTCCCCCAGTGCAGCCTTAAACTTGCGTTTGCCATAATTTTGCAGGGGCTGTGTAAATGGCTGAAGAGCCTTGATTAATGCCCTGTTCACAGAGCCCTGGACGTGGGTATCCAGGGCTTCCACCAGTTGCTCCTCCATCTGGTGCTCGTAGGGCACCTCTTCAAACTCTGCGTAGTCATTATAATCTGCCCACTGTTCACCCTCCTCGGCGTAATACGCCATCGTGCTAATTTAGGAGGTATGGAGGAGCTTCAGGGGGGGGGGGAGAAACCCAGGGGTGTTTGGTACCAAGGTATCTAACCTAGAGGTGAAGAAACAGCCTCCAGATGCCCTCACTAACCTGTCCCTAACGTGAAGGAAATCAGGCACTCACCCTGACCTAACTCGATGCAACAAACTTTGCCCAAATCAATCAAATACTCTGTGGAGGGAGCCGCTCCTCAGGCAAAGCCTTCCTTCATTTATGCGCCCCGTCAGGCGTTCTAGGGACTGAGGGTTGAGCAGGCCAGCTCGTGACTGCGTGAGAAGCCGATCAGTAAAGCACAGTCCGAATAGGCTGTTCGCGCATGTGCGAGCCTCGTGGCAATGGAAATGGGACTGCCCCTCAAGCGCGCAGTGCGCGTCTGTCCCGCTCCTGCTCCACACTCAATCAAGCCACAATACACGCTGGATTGCTAACCTTTGAATAAATCACGCGCACACCACCGCGGCAATAACCAACCCTCGCAAAGCGAACAAGCAATCGTACCCTGAAAATACAGGCATATAAGCGTGCACAAGCGCGCTAATCACATTTCACAAATCACCATTAATCATACAAGAAAACTGAAAACACTTAACTCGCTGCTGCAGCAGCAAAGAAAGAGGAAGAAGTTTGAGGTCACGGACATTAATAGTAAAGGAGTGTTATGTGATTGGTGCATACACTGGAGGGGGTTGTCCTTCCTGGGGTTATGCTAATTTAAAGTTTTCATTGGCTGCTGTTTTGTCAGTAAAGTAAAGAGAAGCATAATCTGAGCCTCCGTGGACTGACATAGAATCCAGCTGCTCCACGGTGTTGCATGGTTCTCTCGCCTCTCCATTACTCACCTGCTTTCCTGGCGATCCCGGTAGCAGTGGTGATTTCCTGGCGATTCCGGTGGTGGGAGTGATTTCCTTGCGATCCCGTAGCGGCGGTGACTTCCTGGCGATCCTGGTGGCGGCATTAACTACCTGACGATCCCGGGGGCGGCAGTGAGTTCCTGACGTCTATGCCTTGCTCCGGGGTTATGGCAGTGATTTAGGCCTGCCGGTGACGCCTGTCACTCCCCTGCTTTGTCTCTGGGTTTCGGCAGGGATTTCTAGTATTCCGCATTTACACCTGTAGGTGGTTACGTGTTCCTGATGTCTCTCAAATTCAAGTTAGCTGATAAGACATAAAACAAACGACCAGCGTTATAGTAATCGTATATGAACTTTCTCTAAGCCTTATCTTGAATACATAAAGGTATTATACTTATCTAAGATAGTTGCCCTTCTCTGTGGAGATCAGCCTCTTTTTGTTGTCTTTAATCTCAGTCCCTGTAAATAAAAGGGACATCAATACATTTCTTTATAACAAGACTTAAGGGAATTCTATGAGTAGTTTTTAGTTTTACTTAGACTAAGCGAATGTTATGTGGAGGGTTTTTACCTATGGCTGAAGTTTCTCCAGAGGATATCCACAAGACTGGTATAGGTGGGTGTCCTTAAAAACACTATTACCTCCTTTTATTCTTCATAGCTTTGTTTTTGGTCTCTAAACACCACTACACCATTTCTCCTTTTACACAGATGTACACGATGCATCAACCACACAGTTGAGCGAGGAATAATTGGAAGAAGGGAAATCATGAGGTAATTAGTAAGAGATATCTTACTTGCATATTTATACATGCTTCGGTCTTTACACCCTCTGTTAGATATTAACATTCTTTCTCTTTCCTTTTAGAGTATCCTCTTACTACTGGGTCCTGTGCTTGAACTGGGAACGTTGGTCGACACTCTCCCTCTGTTTTCTTCCCTTCTTCCCCTGGTTTACTGCTGGCACTTTGACATAGTTGGGTGCAGTGAGTGACTGGTGAGGCGTAGGCTCGTGTCATCCACATATTGCTCCTGCGGAACTGTAAGTAGCCTTGACACCACCTAATCTGCGCGTAATTATTTGTATGAAGACGCACAATTATATCCAATAGAGAAGGTGGTATCTCCATGCTTTTCAAGGAACCCCAAAGTTTGTTTCTGGGGACCATATCTAAGACTGCCTTCAGATCGACAAATGCAACATAAAGACTTCCTTGATTAAAATTCACTGTTTTCCACCAGTGCAGCTGAAATCTAAAAACCTGGTCCACAGTACTTGTCTTTGGTCGGAACCCTGCTTGAAACTGGGAGAGGATCTTATTATCCTCAATCCATGTCAGTAGATGGTTCAGTATTTGCCTACAGAATATTTTTTGATCTATGTCAATCAAACTGATCGGACGATAGTTGGCTGGGTCAGATTTAGAACCCTCGTTATAAATTGGTACTATCTCTGCTTCTCTCCAAGTAGCAGGTATTTGAGCACCCGCC
The DNA here is from genome assembly GCA_963921515.1 of Calotriton arnoldi. NCBI lineage: Eukaryota > Metazoa > Chordata > Amphibia > Caudata > Salamandridae > Calotriton > Calotriton arnoldi. The sequence continues at coordinate 1,089,010 of CAWUFW010006526.1, read as the reverse complement.
ATTAAGGCGTTAGAAATACAATTTAAGGATGGTGTCCAAATGTCAAGTTCTGCTTTAAATAGTTCAGCAGGGATTTTATCCAGCCCAGGGTCCTTACCAAATTTCTGAGCACTAATCAGACAGCGTGTTTCTGTCAAGGTGAAGTAAACCAAATTGTCGTCCAGCTCCCTTATTGGTCTGACATACTCAGAAGAAGATTCTGCGCTTTGATCAGAGGGCAATCCTACCAAATCTGGAAAGTTAGATGTAACAGAACCCCTATTGCCTTCACTGTATAGAGATTGGAAGTGGCTGGTCTAGGCTTTCGGGAGAATATTGCTCTTGGGTTTCATCTTGTTTAATTTGCCACCATGGCTAATCAAGTGCCAGAAGCCTGTTTGGTTTCCGTTTTGAAGAGTATCCATTATTTCACCCCAAAGGGTTGTGTACTAAGAAACTTGGGCCTACCTCTGGGCTTCATTATATTTATTTCTAGCTATCTTTACATTACTTACGACATTACTTGTAATGGCTTTTATTAGGTTACACTTAGCTATTCTGAAGGCTCTATTATACCAGGTAGGCTAGGTATCAGGTATAGAAGTCTGCCTAGGGGCAGATTTAGTGAAGAAAAGATTTTTTAAATCCTCAAAGCACTTATTATGAAAATTCATAGTGGACTAGGGGGAAAATTGTGTTCAGCCATTTCGGACATAATTACACGCAGATGCTGATTAAGTTGCGCATAAGTCGCCTCGTTGGAGGCTATTACTTCCCATTTGACATTCCTCCTGTTGTTAGTAACAATTACTTCCCTTATTTGGACATTAGAATGGCGGCCGGGGGGATAAGGCTTTCCTTGAAGAACTAGTAGCAATGGAAAATAATACATTTCCGATCGTTCTAACACTTCCATATCATTAAGATTATGCCAGCAGTATAAATCTAAAAATACCTAATCAATGTTACTTGAGTAGTTGCCCCTTTTAAAGGTAGGCTCTAGTATTAGGTTGGAGGGTGTTCAACCATTACAAGTTCTAATATGGCAGTGTAATGAAATATCTATTAGCTGTAAGACAACTTTCGACATTGATTTTACGCACAGGCCTTGGATTTGGGGAATGGCTTAAACTTGGTCTTCATACGAAATACCTCGCATAAGGTCTGACGTCTCAAATTTGACATTAAAGTCTCCTCCCACAATGACAGAAGATTTTCTATCTACTCCTTCTAAACAGTCTTGTAATTCCAACAGGACTGTAGACTCAGTTGACTTTGCGGGGCATCTGTTATAGACATTATATAAAAAAAGTTTTCTCCCATTCCAAGATAAAAATTCTAGACCTAGGATGTCTAGAGAATTTATATTTAATTGTTTCACCCAGCATCCTAGTGCAATATTGACCCATGTTGTTAATCCCCTCGAGGATCTGCCTGCTCCTGATCTTGTAGCTGGTACAGAAAAGGTCTTAAAACTAGGTTTGTAAATTGCTGTTAGTCCCCACGTTTCCTGGAGCATTATAACATCTCTTTTGTCAATGAAAGCCCTCAAATCTTCTTGGGGCAGTTTATTTATCAAACCCGCTATGTTCCAGGAGACTATTGATAATGTACTAATTTTATCATTGGGTGCTTGGGAGTCTTCTCCCAAGGTGGTATGACATGCAAGTACATTCCCATGCGAAATGCTGGCGCAGATGGAAGCATTCATGAGAACCGTACTAGTACTTGCAGACCCCTGTAAAGTAGGGGGGAGTGGGCATCTAGAAAATTGATACTTATCAGGAGGAATTACATTAATACTGAGAGAAGTGTCACTTGCTACATGAACTGGCTCCCCACTGTCCTCTCCAATAGGAGAACAGCTCGCTTTAGGTGGTATGGTCTGAGTCATATGTGTATACACATGTGGTACCTTCTTGAGTCAATCAGTGCGCCTAATACTTGGTTGGACTTGTATTCTAGTATATTTGAACTGAATTCTAGATTTGCCTAGGGGAGAAGTCGTATGAGATTAGCCCACTAGATTATTTGCCATGTCAGAAGTGGTCAAAGTTAGATCTAAGTTATCGAACCCATGGCTACTACTTCCAGACCTTTTTGCACTAATGATGTCATCTCAAATGAGTGAACGGCAGCCCCGAACATGGCGAATCCAGTGTATCGCCTCATTCTTAAGGGATTCATCTGCCTCTATATCTGAACGGTGGGTCAACCTAGGGATATTAGTCATCGTAATGTGAGCAAGGGTTGCATATTTGCTTCTGCCTGGATATACGTTATTCTTTTGATCATTACCATATAGTCCTCTATGAGCATGTACATAGGTCAAGTTGTTTGAGTTATCCCTAAGGGGTGGATGTTGGATAGCTGAAATACCAATATTTGACGTTTTTAATATGTCAACCCTCTTTGCTTCGGGCCTAGGGAAAGGTCTCTCAAGAGTTTGAGATGTTGATGACACCTGAGCTAGAGATCCATGGGGAGGTACAGAATGAGAATAGTGAAGGCGTACTAGCAGCTAATAACAATTTAACTGTAGAAGTCAACAAAGAGACCAAAGATTTTAAGATGCCCACCTCCTCCTTCAGAGATTGTACAAGAGAAATAAGTGAAACCTCATTGGTAGTAAAACTACCAGGCACTACTATACCAGTGGTTTGACATTCAGAGTTATTGGTAACATTGGCAAGATCACTGTCAGTTCTCTGATCATCCTGCAACTCGCACAAAGGTGCAAAACGATTGCTACAAGAAATAGTTGCAGGGTACAAGTCTGGTGTAGGGGTATCTGGGGAAAGAGAAGGAGCTGTAGGAGCAGGAGTAGAGGGTGGGCGTGGTGCAATTTGGGCTTCGATGGAAAGGTCATGTCCCTGTGCCCTTGATTTCAGAAAATTCCCTGGTATCCTCTGGCATTTTTCTGCTGTACGGCCAGTAGGGGAACTTGGTACTCTTGGGTGTGAATCAGTGGGATCCAAAACTAGAATCTGTTCGCAATCTTCCAAAAGGGTATCAATCCTGTTGAGTACACAATTTTCCCCTGCAGATATATGCGTTTTCTTCGATGTTCTACTTTTTGCCACCCTAGCACCCCCCTCCGTAGCCTTCCGTTTAGCCATATGCGACTATCAAAGATGGGACAAGAGAAAAAACAAAAATCAGTATCAACAAGAAAGCAAGGCTGGGACAACCACATATGAACCAGTCGGCAACCAATTGTAGAAAGTCAGTTTTAAGATCACGTTTTAGGAAGGATATGATACACGCAAGGGGCTAAATAGGCATTCAGCAGTACCTTAGTATGATGGACATTAGAGGGGTGGCCCAGCCCAGCCTCCTTCGGTCGCTGACGGGCACGAGAGGGGCCCACCCTTGGCCCGGGCTTCATCTTGCTCATCCCGCGCAGCGAGACTCCCTCACGCTTATATATCGCAACTTGATCTGACACTTGAATGCCCAAGCATGCCCATGCAAATCAATTTACCCTTCAATCATTTCATACAGGGTTACACCAGGGAGCCACAAAGATGCCTGATCTTGAGCCACATAGCCTAAAATAGCGCACTGACCTTACCTCCATGGCACCTCGAATATATGGTTGAAATGCTACCCAGAGCGAAAGCCAGTAGTTTAGACTATTTGCAAGCATTCCTCCAATCACCTTTTATGTGTTTGATGTAACACCCTCATTGGCCAATGGCATGTGCAGACGTGAGTACCCTGCTCTCTGTACCACAGAATCCAAGATGTATCTATGTGACAATGTTCAGCAAGGCTGAAATCGCGCTACGGCTGCTTGTGATCTCTTCTGGAGGGGCCTTGCCTAGCAGTTTGGGGTGGACTGTTCTCAGAAGTGGCAAGATCAGTACTGATTTGCATAAGGTGGGCCTCTGTCTAAAGTGACACAATGAACAAAAAACTGTCGGTTGGAATGCTATCCAGATTGATGGGCAGTGGTTTAAACTCTTTGCAAGCATTCCTCCAATCATCATTTGTGTGTTTAATGTAATGCGATAATTAGCCAAGGAAATGCCCAGATGTGGGTTGCTTCCTCGCTGTGCCATAGGATCCAAGATATACCTCACTGACAAGGCCTAACAAGTGTGAAATCAGTCCAGGAGTTGTTTGTGGTCCCTTCTGGTTTGGATGAACTATTCCTAAGAGGAGCAGGGTCAGTAAGTGATTTGCATTAGGAGGGCCTGTCAAGAGTGGCACAGTGGGTGAAAAACCTTAGTTGCTAGTGGTTTAAACTATTTGCAAACGTTCCTCCCATTGCCTTTTTGTGTTTTTGATGTACAGTGTAGAGGCTGACAGTGAGACCACTCTACTTAATACCAATTTAAGTAAGAGATCAACTTCCGATGTCAGCAGCCCGCAGAAACTGGCTGCGATTTGTTCTGTCGGCCCAACACCCTTCACCGTATGCTCCTGACCTCCCTCTTGAGACGATACCTGGCTCATACACCTGTCTTAGAAGAGCGGAATTGGTTGTATGGCAGGGGACTGGACTGAGCAAGTGGGGAGACTTGTTTGTCGATAAGCAGTTATGGGAATTCTAGACCCTAGTAGACAATTTCGGTGTGCTATCGGGGATGTTCCTGCTCTATGCAACACTGACACAACAATTCCAATTGGGGGAACGTGCGCACTGAACCCACCACATCCCTGATATTACAAACACTGCTGACTCATGGGTGTGGTACGAAAGCAATCACAGTAATATACAACTCCCTTAGGCACGACCCTGCCCGGCTGCCGGCGCAGCTGCAAGAATATTGGGATGCAGCATTGACAACTAGCATCACGGAGAAACAGTGGGCACAATGTATAGGTTATCCTAAGTGTATATCTACCAACGCAAGACTGAAATACACACAGTTCAATTACCTCCATCACACATATCTGACTCCACATAGATTATCGCGCATGTTCCCTACTTCCATCGACACCTGCCCCAGGTGCCTAGCGGATAATGCCACATTCCCTCACATGGTCTGGACGTGCCCCCGAATTGGGATATACTGGCATACTAAAGCTGTGATGCTGGCGGAGGCGACAGGGATCCTGGTGACACCTCAAGCCCCACACTTCATAATCGGCATCACGAAGTGTAACGCCCGCCATAAAAATCTTAACAGATTCTTGGATTTAGCATTGAGTTTGGCAAAACGCCAATTAGCCATGGCCTGGAAGTCGCCAAGGGGCCCTAGTATAGATGCATGGCTCTTAGATCTCCGTAGAGCACTGGTGGCTGAACACGAGATCCAAACGAATAATATCACGCAGTTACCCCCGACCAAAACAATAAATGCCATGCCATGGCGTGATTACCTAGCCGCCATAGACTTCAAATTACTCACCACAAACCTGGACATGCCCTGAGGCTCACCACTACATGGCGCTTTCACAGAAAGACATTAGGAGCTGAATATCTGCAAATATGCTAGTTCATTGACCAGGCTTACGCACCCGGGCCTAACGAAGGGGGAATCCCTTGCTCCGACCCCGTGCCTGGTCCCTCCCCCACATATAGTGTTGTTGTATAGACATTCACGCATGCTTAGACATCCTCCCGATTTTGCCTGGTGGCTCACGCTTTAGCAATACATGTTAGGCACGAACGGGTACATAACAGACAGTTCTCTTAGTTAACGTTCACAAAAGTTGGAAATAATGTATTTGCAATGTGGACTCGCAATACTGAGATTTGATATTCACTATTGTCGTTGTCTGGCACCCCACCAAGTGGTATTTGTAAACGAATGTGTAATATTGAACATACTAATGTCAAAGCATTCCATTTGTACAACTTGTCGAAAATTAATAAACATTATTAAAAAAAAAAAGTAAGAGATCCACTATTAATCCTCAAGCCCATATGATTCCTCCGATGGTTTTAACTTTTGAGAAACCTATCTTAAAGGATCTTGAATCCAGTATTGAGTCTGTCAAACAACCCTTTCATTACCTGTCGAAACAGGAACAGCTGACTTTGAACACCCTTAGTACGGATGATTCCATTACTTTTGAACCAGCGGACAAGGGTGGGGCCACAGTGATTTTGGATACAAGACATACAGTGCAGATTGTCTAAGACGCCTTGAAGTGAGAAGTTCATACCACCCCCTGAAATGTGATCCAACCGAGAGGCTTCTAACTATCATCAAATCAATGGTTGAGGAAGCAAAGGATAAGGGTTGGTTGACCGCGAAAGTGGCTGAATTTTTGGTTAACCCCGTATTTTTACATTCTCCCCAAAATCCACAAACCACACAACGGCCATCTCCGGGTTGACCGATTATCTCTGGAATTGGGTCTCTTTTAGAACCCCTGTCCAAGTTTGCGGACTTTTTTCTGAGGCCACTGGTATGGGAGATGCCAACTTTTCTCCAGGATATAAAGGATGTGCTATGCCTCTTAGCTGATGTGCACTTCAAAGTGGAAACCGATTTTTTGGTTTCTTTTGACGTAGAGTCACTGTACACCGGTATACCACAGGACCAGACATTGGCCACTGTAGAAATACTTACTTCAAGACAGGATTCTTGATGCCCTTACACTTGTCTCCTTCGTTATAAAGTGTGCACACTTGGCCATGAAGGAAAACTTTTTCCAGTTTGAGGATTGCCTATACATCCAAATGTGCGGAACTTCGATGGGCAGTACTTTTGCCCCCAGCCTGGCGAATGTGTACATGCATTCCTTTGAGGTAGAGAAGGTCTTAGTGCCTGACAATCTGTATCGCTCCGATATAGCTTTGTGGAAGCGATATAGTGATGAAATGTAGTCATCTGGCACGGTGATGCTACTTCCATCACTTCTTTTCATCTCTGGCTGAATTCATTAACCCATTTCTGAAATTCACTTGTGAGTTTAGTAAAGAATGCCTCCCATTTTTGGATTTGCTTATTTTTCCATCCTTTAGATCATTAGAGACAGAACTGTACAAAAAAACAATGGCACGGAATGCCTTACTATCTTACAAGAGTTATCATCTGAGATCTTTGAGAAACTACCTCCCTTTTGGACAATTTTTACTCCTGCTGCACAATTGCTCTGATATTCAGACATATAAGACATGCAGAAATGTTGTCCTCCCCCCTGTTGGATAGACAATATCCATCATCACTTATACACAAATCAGCAAAGAGAGCAAGAAATAACAACCGTGATGCACTCCTAGAGATCCGCCCACCAAGAGAATCTACAGGGAGTTTGGTGTGTGTCAATGCATTTTGTAGTTTCTCTGGTTTGATTAAGAAATCCATCAACAAGAACTGACACATTTTGAACAAAAGGACCGGACCTATTCCACGCCTACTGTTTGCCTTCAAACGCAGTGGAAATCTGAAGGATAAGCTGGTACATACTATTAAGACCTGCTAATACCAACAGACAGAATACACTTTGGGGTCTGCCACCTATGAAAGGACATTTCCCTTGTGGATAGTGTGGGGTTTGTGCTCAGACGACACACTCTACACAGCTTGAAATTGGTAGTTTGAAACCCAGGGAACTGAGGCAGCATACAAATTGTAATAGTGAGTGATTGATTTACCTTATCTCCTGTCCTTGTGGTCTCAAGTATGTCTGCATGACAACACGCGAAGTAAAGACTCGGATCATAGAGCACAAAAGCACAATCAGATGTAACAAACAAGCTGCTAAACTGAATACTCCTTTCATTGAAAAGGGACACCATACAGATGAGTTATGCTGGACAGTCCTTGACAAACCTAACATACCACCATCTGTCACCAACATCACACAATACCTCTTTATTAAGGAACAGAAATGGGTATATAGGTTACATAGTGAAAGGGACAGTTTGAATGCTGAATTTCCATGGTCATCCATCCCCTAATTATTTGAGGGCGGGTTCTAGTGTGGATGTGACCTGATAAAGTACTCGCTACTAGACTCACCACTTGGGACCTGCTTTCTTACATTCTCAGATGGACCCTTAGTCCAGGGTGCAACATGCCTTGACATACGCAGTAAATTCCTTGCGAATCTGGCATGCATGTCTTGTGATTAAGACAGATGTAGCCCTAGATAATGTTGCGTCATAAATTTTGGTGGTGATTTGACATGTCAGATACTAATTTGACTTATGAATTGATGAGACTGAATGTCTTTACACACCATCTTATGGGTTCAGACTACAGGTTGTGCAAGAAAACTACATTTCTCAGCAGCCCCCATTTAATTAGAAGTGGGCTCAGACACTACAGTGCTGCTATTAAAGGCATTTGCGTTCAGTTCTACACTAGAATTTCTTGTAGGACAGTGGGTGTCCCGTCACGCCGCCTCTATGGGGAATAACTGATTATACATTACGGGCAACGAGTTTTTGTCTTAAAAACTGCGGGCCTCATTTATGAGGCCCTACCGGCTCTTTTGCACTGCCGGAATGTCAAGTTTTTTACTTTCTGGTGGCGCAATGTGCCACTGGCATATTTATACGGCCACAAAACCACGTTATGTGGCTTTTCATGGCCTTATAAATATGTGCCCCTTTCACGCAGAAAACTGCATGAAAGGGACGTTCCATGGGTGTTGCTGGGGGCGTTCCCCGCAACATCCATGGCTTTTTGACACTGCCCCAGATTTATGAGAATTAGTAAGTCTGAGGCAGCGCCAAAGATGTACGCCTCCCCAGGGGAGGCGTAAGGGAGGCACAACGAGGAGAAATATCTTTACTTCTCCTCGTTTTTCCTCTTTCTATGTGTGCTGCATTGTGCAGCACACATAGAAAGAGGGAAAAGCCGCTTGTGATTGCTTTTGTGCAGGAAGGTTTCCCTTCCTGCACAAACATAATCATCCCCGCAACGCAGGCACCCTTGCACCATGGTGCAAAGGTGCCTGCGTTGGCGCATGGCAGCCCATTGTGCACCAGTGCAGGGGAAAAGGACAGGAATGTGCCGTATTTAATAGATACGGCGCATTCCTGCCCTTTTCTTTTGCAGTAGGGCAGTGCAGCAGCAAGGCGTGCTGCGCTGCCCTATGGCAAAAAAAACATCAATGAGGCCCTATATTTACAAGCATGAGCCTGACATCATGTGATTTATGAATTTATATGGTGTGTGTTTAGACACTTGTGATGAAGTCACTCCCGACGAGGAGAGCGAGAAACCCAAGATGGCGGCCGCGATGGACCAACCCGGAAGTAAGGGGCTCGGTCTAGCGGTCCGTGTGCGCGTACCAAGTCAAGAAGGGGCCGGAATGGGAACGGGAGGAGAGAAGAGACAGACGAACGCTGAGGAGGAAAACGAGGAGGATCAAGGAAGAAGAGGACCGGAGGAAGACACGCAGACTGGCGTTCCTGTCGAGGAAAGGCAAGGAGGAGTCCCGGAGGGTACCTCGGTCTCGTGGACGGAGGAAGACGCTGAAACCAACGCACGCTGACAGAGCACCGTTTCAGAGGCCAGTTCTCCCGGGAAGGAAGAGGAGACTGGGTCTCCCTGCACCATGGCCCAGGAGGGTTGTGGATCCAGGCAAGTGCCCGCTGCACTTTACTTTTCTTTTAAGGGTTGGTGGGCAGGGTTAAGGGCCACTACAACCTGAGCACGATTATTCCCTTCACTTAGGCACCTCACGTTAGGGAATTGGTGAAGGAACACACTTCCCTCCCCTTCTGTACAGCAGGAAACCACCAGCCTGACTATTCTTTATTTGTTTTCCTTTTCGGGTGTCCACGTCCCTACAGAGAGCCATAAAATCCCGGGAGAAGAAGGCTAAAGACATCACAGGACGAAGAGGCTAAGAAGAGGACCCTTACTTTAGCTGACGCAAAGCTACACTGTATTCCTTACCAGGACTTTGCCTCTGTTTAAAAGAATCCTTGTGTATGTGATAAGAACATACAGAATAAAAAGAGAATAAATACCCTGACGCCTGTTAATACTCGTGTCCAACGGTGGGTCTGGGACGCACAACACGCAGACCTGATCACAGTGGTGTCAGAAGTGGGATTGCTGTCTAGCCAAAATGGCATAACCCATTCCATTGGAGGCTATACTTACTCAATTAGCGGAGGGACAACGCCACCTGCAACTAATATTCTAGCAACAAACTAAACAGGCCCAACAAGAAAGGGAAGCCTTACAGACTGCTTTGAAAGACCAGGCGACTCTCTTGACTGCCAACCAACAAGTACAGGATACGGCCGTCCTGCGCCTAACAGATGCCATATCGAGCGCTCGTGTACATCCCAACGTACCGGGGTCTGTGTTACAAAAGTTCCAAAGTGGGGATGACCCGGACTATTTCTTTGTTAATTTTGAAAGAGTCGCCTCCACCGCCACCTGGCCACCGGAAAGATGCAGACAATATATAGCTCCATTATTGTCAGGAGAACTGCAAGCAGCATACCAGGCCGCTAACCCCGCAGGAGTAACCAGCTATGCCGATATAAAGAAAGCGATTCTAGAACGTTTGGGCTGCGACCAGGAATACTACCGCAGCTGTTTTTGAAAGGAGAAATGGACTGTAGGAGACAATCCCCGAGCCCTATACTACCGAATAAGGGATCTTGGGAATCGCTGGTTACAACCTACCTCCTCTATAGAAGATCTTACTGAAAAGATATACTTAGTACCTAGAAGCCCTTCCGTTTAATACCCGAGCCTGGATTAAACAACATCCCAACCTAACAGTCACTATGGCGGTTGACCTAGCCTGTGCATATCACCGGTCCCCTGAGTTTAAAGCGCCATCACATAGAATCCCTACAGGACCTCCCAAACCCCGAACAAAACACCCCTGGCCCCTTCCGATCAGAGGAACCCTCCCCCTCCAAGATATCCACCCAGAATGAGCCCTATCACTAGTCCAGTACAAGGCCCCCAATGTTTCACTGCGCAGAGTGGGGACACATTGCTCGCAATTGTCCCACACGTGTACCTCCCCAAGAACCCATGGAGGTGAGATATACTCGTGGGCGGGTGTTGTTTGCAGGAGAAACCCCAGAGAGGTATAAGAAGAGGATATATGTTAATGGAAAAACGGTTGTTGCCTTCTTAGACACTGGGTGTCACCACACAGTCATAGCAAGGGAGTTGGTACACGAGTCCCAGATTGTTGAGGGAGAGTACATACAGGTCACATGTGTCCACGGTAAGAAGAAATTATATCCATTAGCTGAGATATTGATTGAGATCGACGGGGAACCACAGTTGAGAAAAGTCGGGGTCATACCCTCCCTTCCCGAGTCAGTATTGCTAGGAACGGATCTCCCTAGAATTCACGATTACTTACGGTCTCAAAATCTAACGTCTCCTGGGGTGAATTGGTTAGAAAGCGCACCATTCTCTAGGGAGATCATAGACACCCCCAGCCATAAAAAAACGAAAACCCGAAGAGAGAGGAACGAGCATTGTATCATAGGGGTGGTCACACTTTACACACTCATGTCCTTGCTTCCTCAGATGTGCCGCAGACACCAAGTCAAGACTTTCGAGCAGCACAAAGGGATAACGCAACCCTGCAACACGCCTGGGAGCAAGCACAGGAGGACCAACTAGAGAAGGTAGGTCCCTTCTTTTGCGTAAAAAGGGGTCTGTTGTTTAGGATAACCCAAGAGGGAGAGAACAGAAAAGAACAGTTGCTAATCCCTAAAGCTTTCAGAGAACAGGCCCTATGTCTAGCCCATAGCCAAACTGGGGGTGGGCATTATGGTAAGGAGCATACCCTGAAATACCTGTTGAACAAGTTTTATTGGCCAGGAGTCTATCAGGAAGTGGCCCACTACTGTGCCTCCTGTGCCAGGTGTCAGCTAGTCAACGCCCCTGTTATTCCACGTGCCCCCCTTCAACCTCTCCCGATCATAGACATACCCTTTAAAAGGGTAGGAATGGACATAATAGGTCCCCTGGTTCCCTCTGGTCGTGGCCACCAGTACATACATGTCCTGGTGGATTACGCCACCCGGTATCCGGAGGCAATACCCCTAACCACTACAACCACCACAGCGATAGCACAGGCCATGATCGCTTTCTTCTCCTGTGTAGGATTTCCACATGAGCTATTAACTGACCAGGGTACCCCGTTTATGTCACACCTGATGAAACAGATATGTGAACTCCTTAAAGTTAAACAAATATGCACCTCGGTGTACCATCCCCAGACGGATGGGTTGGTCGAAAGATACAACAAGACAATCAAGACCATGCTACGGAAAAGCATAGACAAGGCCGGGAGGGACTGGGACCGCCAGCTTCCCCTCGTGTTGTTCGCTATCAGAACGCACAAACAAAAGTCCACAGGGTTTTCATCTTTCGAGCTGGTGTTCGGAAGGAAAACCCATACCCTCCTAGACATGGCAGCAGGACAATGGACAGAAGAAGAGGATGAGAGCAAACCCTTACTACAGTATAGTATGTCCCTGAAAGAGACCTTAGCTTCCCTTTGGGAAGAAGTGCACACCAATTTGGAAAATGCACAAAAACAGCAGAAACGATCCTACGACCAGAACACTAAACAGAGAGAGTTTTCTATAGGGGATCAAGTACTAATACTCCTACCAACATCGGATAAAAAGCTGTTAGCCACCTGGCAAGGACCCTGCAAAGTGTTAGACAGAGTCACTCAAGTGACCTACTGTATAGATGTCCCCCATAAGACCCAGACGGGACAGATATACCATGTGAATTTACTCAAGGGCTGGGATGGCCCGATACCGGTAGCTCTATGTACCGACGTGTCCATACGCCACGTAACCGTGGACAAACCCCTAGAGATATCCTTGACTCCTCAGGCCCCTAGGGAAACAATACACATACAGTTGGGTAAGCAAGTAACAGGAACAGAAGCAACAAATGCATTCCTGTGTGACGCATATGCAACGGTGGTGTCCGGCAAACCAGGGAGAACAACCCTGGTTGTGCACAATATCATTACTAACACCTCGAGACCAGTTAAGTTGAGACCTTATCGTATCCCCGCTGCAAGGCGGCAGACAGTCGATCAAGAGGTTAAAGCTATATTAGAAGCAGATATTATCGAGCCTTCCCATAGTGCCTGGTCCTCCCCAATCATCCTTGTTCCCAAACCGGATGGTAGTATACGGTTTTGTATCGACTTTCGCCAACTAAATGCGGTGTCAAAATTCGATGCCTATCTCATGCCCCGAGTGGACGAACTCATTGAACGCCTAGGAGATGCCAGGGTCATGTCCACCATAGACCTCACAAAGGGGTATTGGCAGATTCCACTTGCACCTGACGCCAGGGAGAAAACCGCCTTCTCCACACCATCCGGTTTGTTCCACTTCAAGGTCCTCCCCTTCGGTCTCCATGGTGCCCCTGCCACGTTCCAAAGACTAATGGATGTCCTTTTATCTACCCACCGGTCCTATGCCGTCGCTTATCTCGACGACATTGTTGTACATAGCCCTGATTGGAAAACGCATCTAGTCCACCTAGGTGAGGTCCTAAAAACCCTACAACAAGCATGTCTCACTATCAACCCAAAGAAAACGACGTTTGGAACCGATCACATCGAATACTTGGGATATGACATCCAGGCAGGCAATGTCAGACCCCAACTGAACAAACTAGAGGCTATCTCGAAGATTCCCTGCCCCACCACAAAGAAAGACGCCCGTTCCTTCCTAGGCCTAGTAGGGTATTACAGAAGGTTCATCCCACGCTTCTCTGAGATAGCTAGCCCACTCACAGACCTTCTCACGAAGAGACATACAGCAAAACATATACCCTGGTCTTCTCTCCAAGAGCAGAGTTTTCATCAATTAAAAGAAGCCTTATGCACCGCCCCTGTACTTGCCTGTCCCGATTTTAAAAAGACCTTCGTCCTCCAGACCGATTCCTCTGGAAGGGGTCTCGGTGCCGTTCTTTCCCAACCGGATGACCCAGGCGACCTACGTCCCATTCTGTTCCTCAGCAGGAAACTATTCCCTAGGGAAACTAGATATGCCACAATCGAAAAGGAGTGTCTGGCCATCAAGTGGGCAATGGAAGCCCTCCAGTACTACCTCCTAGGCCAACAGTTTCTCTTGCTTACCGATCATGCTCCCCTCACCTGGCTTTCCCTACATAAGGACTCTAATCCTAAAGTGCTTCGCTGGTTCCTTGTGTTACAGCCTTTTTCCTTCAACACTCTGCACGTCCCGGGGAAGCTACAGACTAATGTGGACTATCTGTCCCGTTTTCCTGTCTCCGAATGGCCCATTCGTCCATTCCCGGGAGGAAGGCAGTGTGATGAGGTCAGTCCCGACGAGGAGAGCGAGAAACCAAAGATGGCGGCCGCGATGGACCAACCCGGAAGGAAGTAAGGGGCTCGGTCTAGCGGTCCGCGTGCGCGTACCAAGTCAAGATGGGGCCGGAAGGGGAACGGGAGGAGAGAAGAGACAGACGAACGCTGAGGAGGAAAACGAGGAGGATCAAGGAAGAAGAGGACCGGAGGAAGACGCGCAGACCGGCGTTCCTGTCGAGGAAAGGCAAGGAGGAGTCCCGGAGGGTACCTCGGTCTCCTGGACGGAGGAAGACGCTGAAACCAACGCACGCTGGCAGAGCACTGTTTCAGAGGCCAGTTCTCCCAGGAAGGAAGAGGAGAGTGGGTCTCCCTGCACCACGGCTCAGGAGGGTCGTGGATCCAGGCAAGTGCCCGCTGCATGTTCCTTTTCTTTTAAGGGTTGGTGGGCAGGGTTAAGGGCCACTACAACTTGAGCACGATTATTCCCTTCACTTAGGCACCTCACGTTAGGGTATTGGTGGAGGAACACACTTCCCTCCCCTTCTGTATAGCAGGAAAACAGCAGCCTGACTATTCTTTATTTGTTTTCCTTTTCGGGTGTCCACGTCCCTACCTAGAGCCATAAAATCCCAGGAGAAGAAGGCTAAAGACATCACAGGACGAAGAGGCTAAGAAGAGGACCCTTACTTTAGCTGACGCAAAGCTACACTGTATTCCTTACCAGGACTTTGCCTCTGTTTAAAAGAATCCTTGTGTATGTGATAAGAACATACAGAATAAAAAGAGAATAAATACCCTGACGCCTGTTAATACTCGTGTCCAACAGTGGGTCTGGGATGCACAACACGCAGACCTGATCACAACACTATAGCGCTGATATAGAACGTGCTTGGTTCTGGTTTTCACCTGGATTGCAGGTGTCCTCGCCAAGCCGCCTCAATGGCTTTAAAAAAAAACATGACATATTTGGGGCAATGCCACATGGACGTAATACCAACTAGATTTCCCAACATCACTAGGTCACGTAGTACGTGACCAAGATAACGAGTGTAGTGTGTCCAATGGCATCACACACACGGTTACGGCCACAGCTGCCCCACATTTTGTAGGAAGTAGATATCTTTATAAGAGTGCCCATCCACTGCCTCGGGTTATGCCTACCCTCGGTCTTACCAGCAGCACTTTACATGCTACAAGGTAAGAGCACCGTTCGGTGCCTTCAGTCATATCACTATCCACTGGTGTATGTTATTACGCTGCATGTTATTACGCCCTCTGTATAACACCCACTAAATGGTGGGTTGAGTATGTTTAGGCTGTTCGGTTTTAGGTTTAAACCTATAATAACTGATAAAACCCCACCGAGAGGGAAATAGCCTTCACCAGTGTAAATATATAAACACTGAAAAAACACCCGCACAACCACAAACTAAATGTCATTCAAAGAAAGGAAAAGGAGAGTGAAAGTGTCATTTGTTTTTCTTCCTGAAGGGCCAAATACAATGTAACTTTGTTATACAAGGTAGCAGCAAGAAAGACTGGGCTAACATTATTCTGCTTGAGTTTTGTTGTTTAGGGATGTCACTAAAATATTGTTTCTTCTTCCTTTGAATTAATTTTTTCATTTTTGTGGTCTTTGGTTTAAAGTTGCTGGGTTTAAAAGCATGTTTTAGGTCTTGTTTAATTATTTTATAAACTGTATAGAATCATGAAATATCAAAATCATATTTGATATTTTGGCTGCGTTTGATTCTTTCACTGATAGGTAAATTGGCTGGTTTCATAAGAATCGTTCCCAATATGTGCCATCACATTTACCCACAGAGAATGGGTAAAATCCCTTGATACATCAACCCCCAGTTTCTAATGAGTCAGTATTGATAGTAGGTGAATTGCCAACACTTCAGGCTTTAAACATTCAATGCAAGGTATGGTGACCAGTATATGTGAAAAGAGTGCTATAACCAACAATCTGGGATAGTGGTGAAAACATGACACCAGACTTTTGAAAAACATGGAACGCAGTGTCACTTCAAATTCTGCTGCAAAAAGGTTCTTTCCAAGTTCAACAAAGATTGGAGTGATATTGTTTGTATTTGCAGTGATTCAGCTACGTATATGAAAAAGTTGTTTGACCTGTCAAAACTGATACCTGAGCTGAAGTGCTTCCCTGTAAGAGATCCTTGCCACTTGCTAGATGGTATGCTGAAAGCATCCTTACAATCTTCAGAGTTAATGAAGAATGCGTTTGACTTTTTAGTCCATTTTGATGCACTGTTTTGTTATGCACGGGAACTAAAACGCAAATATTTCTCATTTTGTGCTTTTTGTGGCATCAAAGAAAGTCATCCCAACTGTGTCACTTACACTTAGCTGATGTTCTCAGTCCAAGGGAAGGTCTGTGGCTGCTATATCCACGTGGCAACCGTTTACAGACTTTTTGATGAGTAATGATGCCAAAGGCAAGAAATGTGAGGATCTTTGGTCACATATTGATAGTGATGTGAAAAGAAAAGAAAACTCTACTGCATTCTTAGATTTTTACAGGAAAACATAACTGCTGTAGTGGACATAATAAAAAAATTAGAGTCTGAAAACACTCTTGTCTGCCAAGTGTTCAGCATACTTGGTGTAGATGTGAAACATCTTCTTGAGAGTAGGCTGGGCGACACCTTTAGTGAATTTGGCACTGCAACATGTTCCATGTTAGAGTGCTTGCCACTTGGTAAGCAAAGCAATGTTGAAGAGCAATTCAGGAGCTTTTATTTTACAGTGTATGAGAAATGGATTGCAATGATGCATAGAAATGTCCCTTCACCAACCATGGCATTTGAAGTCAATGAAACCTCACTGTGGTACTCTGTACAAGTTCTAGATCCCTTCTGCAAAGGTAATCTTCTCTGTAGTTTCAAACGTGCTGCTTCATTTTTGACCGCTTCAAAAACTCTGAGGGCATAAGCGCCCAGTTTAACGTTAATGTTGCAGAACCTGCCCAGAGAATAGCAATCTTCAAGGGCACCAGTAATGGCATGGAAAGCTATGTCAGTGGCCAGAGTTAGAAAATTGTGTACTGGCCGCTTTGGCATTGCCTGTCTCAAGTGCCAATGTTGAGAGGGCCTTTTCACCGAAAAAAGTTTACATGAGATGGAAAGAGCGAGCGCACATGACCAAAGACTCATTGAAGAAGTATTGTATGGTGTACTACAATAAGTTTGATTTGCAAAAATGTATTTGGACCTTATATACACTGTACATACACTGTCTATATACCATGCACTATCAGTGCAGAAAGCAAGCAATAATAAAAGTAAAACGTTCCATAAACACCGGAAAAACACTGTTTCTGGTGTTTTTAATGGCGTGAAAATGTGTAACCACCGATAACCACTGTTTTTTAAGGTATTGAAATCACTTGAAAAAACCCCACCAGAATTTACCAAAAATAGAAACTGAAAACAGGAAAGCCCAAGTATGTTTTTTAACCTAGCACTACCTTGCACAAGAACTAATGGAGCTGTGGGTCCTTTGTTATGATATATATTATCCCGTTTTAACATAAGTGTGGCCAAAGAGTATGCTTACATTGTAGTTCATGGACTGGGGGATCAGTTTTTACACCAGCACTATCTAAGAAGTGGGTGTCACCTTCACAATTCTTTTAAAACAGTGGGACTATAACCCTTAAAAACCCATGTTTTTACTTTTACTTCAGCCAACACATGTCACCTTGTATGGTTAGGAGTTACAAACTTTCTCTTCCCTCCCCAAAATGATGGGCTATATGTATTACGTTTCCTGGGGCACAACTATGCCTGTGAAAATATGGGGCACAGATGCTGAAAAGATTTTTATGAAATACCATGAGTTTCTCTTTGGTTCTTGTACCAATCTCTTTTGTTTTGTTTCTGTCCTATCACTATTACACAGGATAGAAAGGAGCACTACTCCAGGGTTGAGTTGAGGCATGATGACTGACGTTAGTGGGTAAGCCCAACCCATTTCTAAAAACAAATATGTTATGTTTTTGATGGTTACAGATAATTTTTATTTATGATGCTTAAAACTCTGAATGGGTTGGGCATGTTACGTGTGCTTAGGGGCTAGTGCCAGTAATGTGAGGTCATGTTAGATATACATTTTCACTGACATGACTCGAAATGGGCACACAAATGTTTGACTTAGTTCTGTTTGTTCACAAACTTCATGGTTTTAATGAAGAAGTGCATGCTTTTTGTCAGGTGACCACCAGTGGATCCTTAATTACGTGGACTGCCACAAGACCACTGGTTTTATAATCACCCTGGTTTACTTAATTGTTTTGTATTTGAGCATGAAATGACAAAGACACTTCAACTATAGGTCCTGAAGAAGGATGCCACACCTCTGTTGAGGGTTACATACTGAAACATGTTGACCTACCACTAACCTACCAATTTGACCCAGAAGCAGGTTGAATTCCTTCCTGCAGTGTCTTGGTATTTCATCCTGGCCCAGGGACGCACCAATAAAGATATTTGCATACCCTGTCGCTAATTTTAACTATCACATTTCTCATTTAATTTTGCTCTGCTGCCCTCGTTATCCTTAGCTCATCCAAGGTATTTACTATACCTCTTCTGAAAACATCCCTGAGCTTCTCCCTCTCAGAGAGGGTGTTGTAGCCTCCATTGTGACTAGGTATCATGTTGCGAGGAGGTTACCCTATGATGAAGCATTCCGCCTTTGGTGAGTGAGGGAAACCGACCTTTAAAAAGCACACCCCAGCATTATTAAGTCTTTTCTGTCCTGTTTGTTATAGACCCATGGGTTTTGTTTTGGTTAATATAGTCATATTAGTGGAGCCAACTCCTGCAAGTCTCAATATCTCCTCTGGCCCTTTTGTTGTGTTTTGCTTTTAAGTGCAACATTATTTTCATGTGTGACTAATGCAGACAAGCTCACGTTAACCTACATAGTGAGATCTATACAAAGTTGTCTAAGGTCATGTCGATCATTGATGACTTGTACCATTTTCCGTCTAGTTGGGCTAGAGTTATTTATACGTTTTAAGTAGAGCAGCGTATGTAACATTTATCATCCACTTATATGCATGTTGACTGGAGATTCATTTGCACTAACTTTGACTTTCCTAAGTGTTTGACTACAGAAAGTGTCCCCCGCCTTGACACGAACGGGTCAACACTCCATGAGTTAGGATAAGTGAAAACACTATGTGAGTACGTTCATGTTTTCCTCACATTTGCTGTGCATGTGCAGTGTCCTCACGTGTCAGCACTGATTATTACCATACATATGCTGGATGACATAAGTGCTTACATTCCCATCTGTAATAGTATTGGACTTATTATAATATGCACTGTATTGATTTTGCCTCCGCAGGTGGAAATACTACCGACCATTAGAGTGAAGGTAAGACGTATTCTTCCCTCTGCACACAGACATAAATGGAGCACTGACACCAGAGATCTGACAAGCCCTGATGAAGGCCCATGATCCCATGTGGGCTACAGTAAGGACCGAAACATGTGACACTCTGAAAAATTGTGGTTGACAGAAACCTAATCTCTTGAGGTCATTCCTTGCTTCTTTTAATCCTACCAGGTGTACCCTCAAAATAAAGGTAATTATTTTGAATTTTCACATACGTTGTCTTCACAATTCTCTTGATCCCATGCTTATCCAGCATAATTTATTCTGAATTCCCTCTTTCTGGGGTGGGGACGCTCTGATAGTACTACCATATCATGGCGGGACGGACTAGACGATGATGAAGCATGCCAGAAACGTGTGGGTGAGGCTTCTCCATCCAAAATTGATGGTATTGTCCCCCATAAGACCTATGAATCCTTACCACAGTCAACTGTGTCACATCAATATTGTATCTTTTTCTGTTGTCCAAGAATCTTGCAGCCAGCATTGTGCGTCTCACTGGTGGAGCCACCTGCACTCTGCTCACCAGTGCCTCTGCCTGGTCTATCTCCACGGTACAACAGTCACCATTTTATCAGGCACAGCACGCGGGGCCCCGTCTCACCTTATGGGCAGCCAGACACCATCTGGCAGTGGAATTGCCTCACATTGCAACTCTACAGTGTTTTGGGGCTGCAGTGTCAACTATTCCTGCTTCTCATTTTAGTGCCATTGTATTTTATTAGCAGCGTTGTTCTCCATGCTCGTACTTTATGCGACCATCTTGGACGCCGGACAAGCCACATCCCCTAATTCAATTGTACTTACTTGAGAGCGGCTAGAGTTGTTTAACTTGATGTGTGTTTAAAATGGTTGCTTAAATTGTACATATCTTAGGGAGGCCAGTGTATTTTGGTGTTGTCAGATGTGTTGTATGATAAGATACTATGTAAGAGGACAACGTCCATTAGTGGAAGTTTGTAATGTGAATAGTTATGTATATATCACTAAGGCTTATCAGAACCTCAGTGTGCAGTTGGGGATATTTTTTCAGCCCTTCTTTCGTGAATTGATAGTTTTTCCATAAGAGGATCTGTGTGGAATTGTAAGGGTTTTTGTAAATTCAGTCTTAGTGACTGACAGTCACTGGAGGGTTCTCAAGAAATGTTGACTGGGGCACTCACACCAGCAATCTATGTTTAGGAATAGAACTCTGGCAGCCTAGGCCCCACAGGATGCAGAGACTGCTGCAAGTGTTGACTGTCTAATCTTGAGCTGCTGGTGTGCCAAATGACTAGACTTAGTCATCTTAGATCATCTCATTTGCCTTTTCTTTGGTTGAAATGGGTGGTAATATGCCTCATCACGTATTTGATGTTTTATCCTAATCAGGTTTTGGTTTTCTGTAACTATGACAGAACAAATCACACACATCCAACATAGTATATGCATGCCACCTAAGTTGCTTTACGCATCAATGGCCTATGTGGTTTGTAAGTGTCCCCATATCCCCTCGTTTGTGATATAGACCCATATTACAGTTATCCACCATGTACTAGCTATGTATTTATGCGCGCATATCTATATATGCATTATTTTATGGGGGAGGGTGGAAGCATGAGGCTTGTGAGGTAGTTAAAGCTGTCTCTAGGTTAGGGGAAAAGAGCACACTACTCATATAGATTGCCTCAAGCTCATCCAAGAATTTCATTGTTTACGTGCTACAACTAGGGAGATGTCACCCTCACAAAAGCTCTACAGCACACAACCTAGGCACTAAATCATATTGTATATTCAAAATCACATCACTACTCCATCAAACATCTACCCTCACTGGACTCCACTAACTGATGAGATCCAACTGACCACTCTATACCAACCCTCCCCCACCTTGACCCAGTCACCCCACACACGCTAAGTAAATTTGGAAAAACAGAAGAATGGCAAGCTGGCACCCTAGGCCAACCCTTCATCATAAAGAACATTCTACTCACTCCATCACTGCTGAGAACTTTAATCATTGATAACCTCTCTTCAAACACAAATAGTACCAGGAAGATTAAAAATCACAAAAATAAAACTTCATCTCAATAAACCATACCTTGATAAAAATGATCTTGCTGGCTGCAGACATCTTTCTACTGGGCATTTGAGGAGCAAAGCACTCACCAATTACTAGGCCTTTTGGTGCTTTGTGCATAGTTTGGTGTGCAGTTGCAATTT
Organism: Calotriton arnoldi; assembly: GCA_963921515.1. NCBI lineage: Eukaryota > Metazoa > Chordata > Amphibia > Caudata > Salamandridae > Calotriton > Calotriton arnoldi. The sequence goes on along the minus strand of CAWUFW010006526.1, from coordinate 1,067,185 downwards.
ATCTGTTTGCAGGTTCTCCACTAAGATTTTGCTTTCAGATCACTTTAGTGTGAGTGGGTGGTTTACTGTGACTTTCCAGACTAAAGCATGTGAATGTTAAGTGTGTATAGTGGAGTGAGTCTGTGTGGTGGCTTGCAGTGAGAGTTAGTGTTTTGAAGCCCCCATTTCCAAGTATCAGCTCTGGGGGATTTGAAGAAAAGAAAAGAAAAAGGAGATGGTGCGGAATACTTGAATGACTCTCAGACACATGTAACTACTAAGGCCGCCTTCCAGTTCATTGTTTTTTGTTGTCATTTTTGCCAATCGAGACGGAGATCAGCCATATGCATTTGGTCCTGCTCCAGTAGGAATGGCCCATCCCAAACTGCCTGGTCATGTCCCCTCCTGCTGGGATCACATTCAACCCTGTTCCAGTATCAGAATTGAGGCATCACAATAAGGAAAACCTAAAAATGTGTGGAATGCTTGAATTCATCTCAGCCACTGTTAATGGTTGGCGTTATGACAATTTTGTCACATGCGGACAATTGTCTTGTGCTCTTCTGAATGGCTTTGGTGGTTGCACGACAAGCTTTGTCCTGCAATATTTGTGGATCTTATGTTGTGTTGTTCTTGATCTATGTTTTCTAATGGATACATGCCGCGCTGGGTATTCTTTCCCTGTCTCCCTGTATTTGTCTGTACCCACCGTATCCTGTTTTCTTTGTTATTGGATGCAAGCTCCCTGTTATCTGATATATTTCGGCTCACTGCTCACTTTTGAGTGGTTCTATGGCCCCTGTACCCCTCTGTCCCATTGTTTTCCTTGCCCCACCAGAGCCGTCTCTGAGGTTCTGTTTCTTCACCATGTCCTCTCACAGACAGGTATTCATCCGTCCAGGGTATCTCAGTAGGGCAAGGCATAAATCTGCTGCCCGTGACAAGTTCCTTTGCTGTCTGCACTGCCAATGGCGAGTGGTAGCACTGCTGTCTTTGGCAAGTGAGGGACAACTGTCCTGGCTGTGGCAAGGGAGGGGCAGTTCTGCTATATGTGCAGGTGAGAGAAAGCTATGCTCTCTGCACTGAGGAAGGAATCATTCAGCTGAGAAAGGGGTGGCTCTGCTGTTAGTGGCCTGGGGATGTGTGGGCAATAGCACGTGCCTTATTGACTGACAGTCCCTGACCCAGTGCTGCTCATGAGGACTGTAAGGACAGACCAGCGTAGATGCTCTCTTACACTAATAAATATATATATAAATATATAAATATAAATATATATATATATATATATATATATATATCTGCAGGTATGGGCAAACCTTCCTGTTCTCTGGCTAATCTATCATTTATGGGTACAGCCTAGAATTTCAGAGTTGAAATTTGTGCAAGCTAGATGAGTGTCAGTCACTACTTTTCTTAAAGAGTTTAGGCTTGTGGGAGAAGAGGGACACCAGCGGTCAATAGTCTTAGAGTTTGAGGAAATCTAAAGGGTGGAGAGGAGTGTACAACAATGCTTGCTGTGAAACCTGATCGCGTCAGCTACACTGGGGTTGTATCGACGTCTGTAGCACAGTCGGAGGGAGATTATGGTGACATCTGCAGATGCTTGGTCATGATGCAGCCTGTATGGACAAGGGCTGTGCTGCCGCTTTCCATTGTGCTATTTTAGAGCACTATATCCTGGGGAGCAGTGAGGTAGTTTCATGAACTATTAATTATTTTCCCTCACATAAAGCAGGGCATCTACTTAATCCTTTTTTCTCTAATCTGAGGACATCGTCTTAGATAGCCCTCTTCCCCTGATCTGACCACTTTGCGGCATCATTTTCAATTTCAACTGCTATCCAGCTTGGTGATCGTTCCCAGCCTCTTCAACTTGTTCTAGACACTGGTCTAGATTCAATCCAGCAACCTTCACTTCTGTTCTCCATGCACCGCTGGAAAACCGGCCCCCACAGCTGCAAAACCGGCCCCCGTCCTTCCAGCTTCCCGGGGAAATGTCTGATGCCCAATACTGCCAGTCCGGCCCTGTTCCAATGTCAACAACAACTGGTTGCGGTCCTCCCCTGACTCAGTGCTTTCACTCAAACCCAATTCTAACTTCAAATCTCATCCCTCCACTCCTTGGTTTAATGACCCGTTACTTGAGTTAAAAATGAGTTGAAAACGTTCATTAGAGAGGGCCTGGCATAAAAATGATCTTGATGAGGATAAAATCAAGTACAAACTGGCTATGAGGGATTACCATAACGTCTGTCGTTCTGCCCAGGTCACCTTTTATTCTGTTAAAATCACTCTTGCTCAGAATCGCCCTAAGATGCTCTTTCAGACTGTTGAACCTTTAATGGATTCTGTCAATCTTTCTCCACCCCAGGCTTTCGCAGATCCAGTGTAATGACTTAGCTTTATTCAGTAAAAAAGTGCCTGATATCCATGCCTCCTTTCTCCTCTCTCAAGAGAGCGGTGATGTCATCTCTCCTAATCCTTCTACATGCACTCTGAGGACTTTTGTCCCTATTAGGAACCCTTTGTTTGTTTCTCTATTGAACACTACTAAGTAAGGTTCACCATTAGATCCTCTACCTCCTGCAATTTTGAGCAAACTTTGTCCCCAGGTCTTCTCAACTGTGATTACTCACCTCAATTCCCCATTATTGGAGGGCTTAGTTCCTTAAGGCTTGGAAACATGCTATGGTGATACCCTTACTGAAGAAACCTAACAATTGACATCTTTAACTGGGCCAACTATCATCCCATTTCACTATTGCCATTGTTTGCTAAAATTCTTGAAAAGCGTGTTAATCAACAACTTTCACCTTATTTGGAAACTAATTGACTTCATACGTCACAATCAGGATTCAGGGCTGAACATAGCACTGAAGCCACTTGGGGGGGTGTCACCGAACAGCTTAGATTGCAGCTTGATAGAGGTGGGAATGCAGCTCTTATTATGTTAGCTCTAAGTGCGGCTTTAATCCGCTGCCAGATACTCCTTGTCCTTTTATCTCACTTTTGTAGGTTACTGCTTTCTCCCTTTGTGATGGTTTAGCCGTCTTCCTCAATCTGTCTGATCTGTAGGATTTTCTCTCTTGTATTGTAGGTTGGTTACTTTCAAGGAGAGGAGGCTCTGATGTCCTGAGGTAGGTTGTAAGAGAACGCTCGTGCTCATGATCTGGTTCTATGTGTGTGTGGGATGTTGGCAAGTAGGAGTTCTGCGAAGCGGAGGTGTCTGGGATCAGACTGGGTATCAGAGTTATGCTACTTTTGACAGGCCCAGGCTGAGTTTGACAGTAAGATAAGATTGCAACAGGATTTTGCTGCTATACTATACCTCTTTGAAGAGGCAGGACACAGTGAAGCAATGATTACACAAGGGTGTGCTGTTGTACTCCCTCTGCAAAGACGCCATCCCAGAGATAATCCACACTCGGCATATGTTAAGGCAAAATCTGTCTTACAATGCACTTGGACAAAATGATGATGGAAGCGTTTGCTTTAGGCAGCAGAGGGATGTTTCTGGTTCGACATTAATTAGATGTTCAGGCTTTACATGGCTGAGCTATCTCTCAGTCTACCCATAGGTCAGGTGCCAGACACCCAAGCTATTCTTCAGATGACTATGCTCCATCACCATAATTTCTGCTCGATTTCTTCTAAAATTGCCACCCGCCCTGCGTTTAGTGCTTGATGGTATCCACTAAATATACAGAAAACCTATACTTGCAAGATATGAGTTGAGTTGTTACTTTCAAAATACAATAAGGCTGAACTGACTAACATCAGAAAAGGTAATAATTAAATAAAAAGAATAATTTTAAGAGCATTCCTAAAAGTTTGAATGGTTCTCTATGTTTGCAAGCAAAGGCAGAGAGCATTCCAAATAAAAGAAGCAAGAAAAAAGGATGATCCGCCTCTAAACTGCGCATACTAAGCCTTTCTAAAATTAGGTGACTAATAGCAGGAGGAAATTTCCATAATTAAGGAATCTGTTATAATTGGAAGCAAACGCATAAGCAGCATGCAGCCTGTTTTAGAATAGGCTCTGTGGGCAAAGCAGAGCACTTTATAATGGATCCTAATAGAAACTGGCACCCAGTGCAGCTTAAAGCAAGCCTTGAAGAACCTATCAAATTTCTTGAAACTCATGACAAGTTACACTGCCACATTCTGAACAACTTGAAACCCGTAAATGGTGGACTCAGGAAGACTAATGTAGCAAGTGATAGGATGGACCAATTAAAATGCAAATTATTTAGACTGCGCAATGATTAACGTAAAATTCTAAGTAATGACATTTATAATGTGCAAGCTGCACTAGGCAACCATAGTAATTAGAATTGGCCTTAGCAAAGCTAACTTGACATTGCTGTAATATGTGCTCCACAATTTAGGATTTGACCTTAATGTGACATGCTTAAAAGTGTTTGTCATAACTGCAGAATGTTCCAGTTTTGAGTAAATGTATTATTTTTATTAAGCAACATATTGTATGTAGTGATTTAAAACTTCCGATTCTCACCCTATTTCACATAATGCCTGAATAGAATAATAGCATATACAAAACAATATTTGTTGTTCATATTAATAAAATGCATTACTAAACAGCATTTTTGCACAGATAATGTTTCTGCTCTTTAACATAGCTCATTGTGTACGCAGTGAGACAAACTAATTTAGAAGGTCAAACTACGATTGATGCCTATGGGAACTGAGGCTTATGTTTACAGAACTTAACTACATAAGAATGTCTGTAGCTAACTTGTTTTAAGGCTTAACTATCTGCACATATTTTCTTGGGAAAGGAAGAACTGAACCTGCTCACCGATGAGTGCTGCCCATTGATTTGTCCACAGAGGAAGAAGCCCTTTACAGTGTCTGCAACATGCATTCAGTTAGTGTGTGTTCCTAGTTAATCTCAATGCCTTTTTTGAATGCTTTCCTGAATGCTTCTCTGGATTCTACCTCCCCGACTCAAGACTCATTCCTAGGTTGACAGTGTGGCTAAGACTGCTTGTGTTCTTCTTTTCATTTTGATGCTTTATGTTACAGTTTGCTACTGCAATAGTATATTAATTTATTTGTGTTATTGAGACTTGGATGAGTTTCATGAACTACTCTTTAAGGGACGTTTTCCTGCTTTAATTTGGCTTTGAGTTTAATGCTTTCCTGATCTCCCTCTTTTCCTCTGAACTTGAAATCTTCATGGGTTCTACTAACTCTGAAACTCTGGTCTGAACTTTACAATAGGGACTTTACTCCTTTATGGAACATGTTTAATACACTATTTCATTTATTGTCCTAACCAAACCTTTTTACAAGATTTCTGTAAACTTAATTACATTTTTAACTAATTTGAATGAAGAAAGAAAGAAAAAACTTACTAATCTCTTAATGAAAGTAAAGGTTTTGAAAACTATTCCAAACTCTCATCATTGACTGAACTTGGAATTGTAGCTGGTATTTGTTTGTGTTGCTGACAGAGATCTTTGAATCATAATACAGTGCACAAGATCCATCCCCTAGAGAAGAAGTGTCTGGCGCGGGAACAGGGCTCAACCCTGTAAATGATGGTAAATGAAACAGTGAACCATATTTAATTACAATTTGGGCTCAGTCCACGCTATCAGTTTTCTGGTAGCAGAGATATGGTTTCACCTTAATCAAAGAGCTATTAATAATTACCCAAGTTAGTATAAAATACCCACATTTTGAAAATCCAATGCCTGGAGTTCGAGGAGCTGACAAGCTGCGATTTTCGAAGTCAATTGCTGTTTTGGAGGTGTGAGTATTAATAGGGTGAAACGCCATTTATTGTAATTGTGTTTATTATTGTATTATTGAAGTTGAGGGTGAATAGTTTGATGAACTGAGCTGTTATTATTTCTATGTAAAGAGATTGAAGAGTTGAAACTCGTCAGTCTAAGATCCCGTGATAGATAAGAGATATTGACACAAGTGTAGAAGACACTTGAAAAAGCCATCAAATGGTATTTCTTGTTTGCAGGGTTTGAGGTGTAGAGTATGAGGTGCCATCACCTACACAATTAAGATAGAAATACAATCTGTTGTGGTTGTTTAATATGGATTGATGTTAGCAGAATCTAATTGCACAAAGGGTGAAGCTGCATTGATTTGGGTAATTTCACGCTGGTCGAGAATTCACTTGCAATTGTGGAATTCTTTTTTGTGTGACTGAATTGCTATGGTTTTCCTTAGAGGAGCAAACAAGAATCGATATATGTTTGTTTTTGCCATTTGTGAGGTTTTTGTCAGATTATTGTAAGTACAAAAGAAATTGTAAAGGAGGGTGAGCTGCTGCGAGGAGTGAGTTCGTACGACATAGTGTTTCGCGCTAGAATTGGTTGGTTGGTGTGCTTTCACGCTGGGACTGGTTGGTGACAGTGTTTGTGTGGATATTTCATGGGGATTGGTTAACCGGATTTTGATAAAATAACAAATGTGATAGGATTGGAGTAAAGGAAATTTGACATTTACGGAACAGAATCAAAACATTAAATTAATATAGTTTTCTTACAGATTTGTCAGAACCATGAAATGCTTTAAAGAATTTGAGTTTGGCAAGAGGTGATATTACAATTTTGATATGGGAGGGTGAAGAGGCACCTCCTGAGGATGCGCCTGCACATTATATGGCAACTGAATTAAGAGTGCATACATGTTTATGGCTTCGTCAATGGTGCAAGAACTCTGAGAAAGAAGGTGCATTACAATTTCCAAGGTATGGCACCTTTGAGATTAGAATTACTGAGAAATTGAAAGGAACATTTTACAAAATGAAACCGCCCCCTAGATCCACACAGTATGAGGCTTTGAATATGCAGGAGAAAGTGGCATGAGAAAAAGAAAGTAAAAAATATCCGAAAAGAACTAAGAGAGCAATTCATAATTATCCACATGCTTGATGGGATGATGGACAGCAGAGATGGCGGAAAGCCATAGTTGAAGGTACTAGATTGTATCCAGCTATTTCTACAGAAACCTCAGAGAAAGGGAAGAAGAAAAAGACCCCGGGAAAAGATAAAGAGGAAAAGAAAATGAGAATGAAACAGATAGTGATTCAGGGGATGATATTTTAGAAGAAATGTTGGCTGCATGACCCCCATCTTATGCAACACCAACTGACAACACTGAAATTGGTGCCGCAGCAAGCAGTACAATAGCCACTGCAGAAACCAGAGTATTATCAATTGAGAGACTCCTTCAAGTATCACAGATGCCACACCACGAGTTGTTCAGTCACAGACTGTGCCTCCACCTGTGGGAAATTCACCTGTTGTGCATGGTCCGGTGCAAGTGCCACAACCAGTAATTGTACAGACAGTACCTAGACCAGTTGTAATCGCTATCCTAACTTCAGAAGCTTAAGGTGCAGTAGGAGGTTTACTGACTACAAGATTTGTTCCGACTTCTCAGAATTCACAGATTGTTGTATGGAGACCACCTCAGACAGTACAGGCATTAAGAGATGGGGGAAGGCTTGTTTTCACATCAGTAGCCCCCTCGGAAACAAAGCTGTTTGAAGATAGAAGTTTTTCCACCATGGTTTGAAGAGGCTGCAGGGGTTTTGAAGACAGAAAACACAGTACAACAGGCTAGCCCAGAACCTGAAAAGGGGAGGCATTCAGATATTTCCAAATTAAAAGCTGAATTGGAAGAAATAATTAAGGGATATTTAGAATTAGAGTATTTAAACCAATATCAAGAGAAAGAATTGATTTACCTGTTTAAAGAAATTACAAGACGAGCAGTGAATACACATGATGAATTAACCAAATTGGCTTGGAAATATGAGGTAGATTTTTGCAAAAGATTTCCTTTGCAGAAAAGTTACAGAGTTCAATTAGATGATGAAGCAATTGAGACAATGCATTCTTCAGGACTGCGGTTGCACATTATAGACTTAATAAAATGCATTTATAAATGGAGTGAAACTAAAACAAATAGAAAATAAATAGGCGAGAAAACAAGAAAAGAAAAAGAAGGAACCTGAGTTGGTAGGGGAAAAGAATGAACAGAATGAGGAAGGAGCTTCAGATTATCCATTAAGAGAAATAGCGGGAGGAGTGTATGTCCATGTTCCTTGGAGTAGAGGAGATCCTGCAGCTTTTACAAACCGTTTCCCAAAATTCAGAGACAAACCTGTGCAGTGGTACACGCAAGTTGATCGATTTGTGAAAATTTCAAAAGTGCTGTGGATTGATTTGAATACGTTCTTTGATATTGTGGTACCAAGTAATATGTGGGCTGAGTGTAAGCCTGCTGTACAATGGCCATGTGAAGAACCAGTGAGAATGGCACACACTAATGCACCATCTCCTGTAGTAATGTAAAAATATGAAGCAGTGATTACTTTCCTGAAAGGCAGAGTGCCTCCAAAAGATCTGGACTAGTTGAAGATAATTGAACGACATAAGAAGCAAAAGAATCAGTTCATGAGCACTATGAGCGGTTGTTACAGGTGTTTCAGCAGCACAGTGGAAGAGAATACGCTGATGAGGACATGGGGATTTTTGTATCTCAGTGTGTTCTAGGATTGAGACTCAGTTCGCATATAACACAAAAGTGTAATCTACTGGCAGAATAAATTACTTGATGAGATCCTGAGGTATGCGAAATATTGCAGTGATGAACAAGAGATGAAACAAAAAAAGATTAAAGAGAAACTCATGTTGGCTCAGACAAAATTTGTGTAGAAAGGTTTTCAGAATCCTTCTTTTGCAGAAAATCAAGGGGGTATGCAAGGTGTTGTTCCAAATGCAGATTTTATAGGGAAATCCATGAGTGTTTGTTTTTTCACAAGGTCGAGGCAGAGGTCTTCCAATTGATCCAGGTTCAGAGATGGAGGTTGCCGCATTGAAGGAAATGACTCCTTGTCACATCTGTCACAGGGTCAGGCATTAGAAGAGGGAGTGCAGATTTAATCCTGATAATGTAAACGGAAATGTGCAAATGCAGAAGGGAGTGCAGATGCAAAATATGCCAGTACAACAGATGCAAGTGCCAGTGCAAAAGAAGTTCGGATGATGCAGGTTTCACAAGCTTTAAATGGTCCCACAGAATATAGGAAACCCAAGTTTTAATTCGAACCAGATGCCAAAAGTAAATACAAACCCTTTTCACAATGCATATCAAAATATATTCCAACAATTCCCTAACGTAAATCAGAAAGCCTTTCAGCAATTTCATGTTTTCGATAATATGGCTCATGCTCTGTACGTTTCAATGATAGTGCCTGAAGGGGGAGGAAGATTGCATGCTTGGCACAGTCTTAGAGGTAGACCACAGTGGTCTATTTATGGAAGGTGAGGTGAATGGCCACCCCGTATCTTTCCTTATAGATACTGGTGCTACTAGGTCCACTGTTAGTACTGTGGAAGTCCCAGACCTACCTCCCTCGGGAAAGGAGATCCAAGTTGTAGGAGTTTCAAATAAACAGATTACCAATCCAGTTGCAGAGAAGGTTCAAGTATAAATTGTCTCATTTGAAGAAAATTACCAATTTGTCATTTGTGACTCAAGACCAGTAAATCTATTCAGAAGAGATTTATTGTGCAAGTTAAATTGTACAATTTACTCCACACTGGATGGTTTTGAATACCAGACTCATGATGAGGATGTGGAATTTAAAGTGGCTCAACAAAAGACAGCTGTAGGATTGTTCCCATTAATGACCATTGAAGAATTACCTGCTAACTTGAGGGAAACTGTGAATCCAGAACTGTGGGATTTCACAGGGAAAGATATCGGATTGGTGTAAAACCAGTCCGAATTACCTTAAAGGCAAATGCAGTGTATCAAAGACCACTGTGCCATTTGACCCCAGAAACAACTGCAGGAATAACACCTGTAATATAAGACATTATACAAAAAGGAATTTTGAGGGAACTGATTGGAAGAATATGTAACTCTGATCATGGATTTACAGAAACCCAATGGAAAGTATAGAATAATGCAGGATCTTAGGAAAATTAACAGCATAGTTGTTCCATGTTGTCCTGTGGTACCGAATCAAGCCACAATATTGTTCCAAATTCCATGTACTGCAGAGTGGTTTACTGTCATTGATCTCTGCCAGGTTTTCTTCTCAGTGCTTTATTTTTCAGCAGAGAGTTTCGGCGTGATGCCGATTCCCACAATGGTATACGGAGAGTCCATCAATCTTTAATCAGATTTTGAAAAAGAATTTAGAATCATTACAAATACTCTACAGATCAGTCCTTGTGCAGTACATAGATGATCAGCTTGTAGCATCAGAAACATAAGAAGCTTGTAAGCAAGATTCTATTGTTTTGTTGAATCACTAGGCTGAAAATGGACAGAAAGTATCTCCAAGTAAACTGCAGTACTGTTAGAAAGAAGTCTAATATCTGGGACTCATAATTGAGAAGGGAGCTAGAAAGGTGTCACCAGAGACAGTGGAAGCAATTCTTCAGATGAATCCACCTTGGGCATAGAAAGAAGTCAGGATGTTTCTAGGAATGTTTGGTTATGGTAGACAGTGGATAACAAACTTTTCCCTAGTGGCAAAGCCTTTACTGAGGCTGACACATAAGGATGTGTCTGATCAGCTTCCATGGGACAGCAAGTGTTTGAAAGCCTTCCTAGAGCTGAAAGAAAAACTTTATCGTGCCCCAGCACTAGGAATGCCAGCTGATCACAGTAAATAATTCACACTATTTTGCAGTGAGAAGGAGGGCTGTGCTGACTCAAATACATGGTAATGCTTGGAAGCCAGTGACATACTTCTTGACTACCCTTGACCCTGTTGTCTGCCTTAAAGTGGTTGCCACTGTGAGTGCTAGTCTGGAAAAGAGTGAGGGCATAGTGATGGAATATCCTTTAACTGTAACTCAATACATGACCCAAAATAGGATCACTAGGTATGAGCAAAGAATTTTGTCATCAGGCAATGTAGTGTAAATACGCTGTCATATTGTCACTCTATCAACTTTAATGCCAATAAATGATACAGTTAGTCATGAAATTGAACGATTGCCTAAATGTCACAGATTTATGCACCAAGCCTAAACCTGATATTAAGGATGAACCCCTGATTGAGTCTGACCATGTAAATTTTGTCGATGGCTCATGTCTGAGAAATAATGATGGTACCCTGAGAGCAGAATATGCCGTGTGTGCAATAAATTATGTTGTTGAAGCTTCATGGCTTCAAGGGGTTAACTCAGCACAAGTTGCAGAATTGATTGCCCTTACCAGAGCATGCAGTTTAACTGCTCAAATGAGAATGACTATATTTACAGATAGTCAGTACGGCTTTGGTGTTGTCCATGATTTTGAGCAATTATGGTACCAACAAGATTTCATGACCTTTTTAGGTACACCTATAGAAAACAGTGTTCAAGCGAAAAATATACTGGTAGCCTTACAGTTGTTTGCAGAAATTGCTATTGGTAAATCAACATGGGAATGGCTACATTGCCATGGGAAATAGGTATGCAGATTCAGTAGCACTATATTGTGCTTTGTTGGCCTGCACATTTAATGGAAATTTCACATGTCACTCAGAGGAGGACACTTCATTTACAATGTGGAACTTGAACAAAGTAACTGATACTTGTGATGAACTCAAGACAGTATAGGCAAATGTTTCAGAAGCAGAACAACAAAGTTGGATCAGAGCAGGTTGTGTGAAAAATGCAAATGGCATATGGATGTCAGCTGATGGGAGACCAGTGTTACCTGATAGGTTATTATCCCCAATGACGCAATACTTCCAAGGCTTCACACATTTAGGGAGGGATTCCATGGTGAGGCTTTTCCGGCAGAACTGGTCTAACCCCAGGTTTAGGATGCTTGCAAAAGAAGTGTATCATCGGTGCGTCACATGTCAACAAATGAATGCGGGGAAAAAGAACACGTTACACTGAGTTACATAGGGAGATCAGGTGGTCCTTTCAACAGAATGCAAATGGACTTCATCGAAATGTCTGTTTGCAAAGGGATGAGATATGTCCTTGTCATAGTACGTGTCTTCTCAAGATGGGTGGAAGCTTACCCAAGCAGAAGAAATGACAGTCTCACGGGAGCAAAACTGTTATTACAAGAACTGATTCCCAGGTACGAAATGGCGGTTTCTCTGGAATCAGATAGGGGGACCCACTTTAACAAGGAGGTCCTTGAAGATGATTTGCACAGCATTACAAATTGATCAAGGACTACATTGCAGTATCGACCTAAGGCTTCAGGTATTATTGAACAGAATAACAGGGCTATCAAGTCTCGACTACCTTAAGTTTGTGCTTCAATGTCACTCAAATGGCCAGACGCCTTACCTTTGGTGCTGATGAGTATTCGAAGTATCCCTGATAGAAAGACTGGTCTGTCACTCCATGAAATACTGATGGGCCGCGCAATGAGGCTGCCTGCTGTACCTGCAAATGCACTTTTGAACATTACAGATGATATGATACTGGATTACTGCAAAGGATTGGCTGATGTGGTACATTCTGTTTCTTACAAGTTTGCAGCTGCCACTAAAGATCCACATCAAGAACAGCCCCACAACTTCAATCCAGGTGATTGGGTCATGATCAAGAAGCACGTTCAGAAGACTTGTTTGGACCCGAGATGGAAAGGCCCCTTCCAGGTTATTTTAGTTACTAACACTCCTGTTAAATGCGCTGGAGTGCCAAACTGGGTGTATGCATCCCACACCAAGAAGGTGAGAAATCCTAATGGAGAGCATTAGTGACTGCACCACCACCAGCTGACAGACCACAAGGAGCAGTGTTACAGAGAACACAACAGCAACAAGAAAAAGGAAGGAGTGAATATCCACAGGCTGGAACACAAATTTAAGTACCTGTTGTTTCGTGGGGTGGCATCAAAAGTCTCTAACGAAGAAGAAGCAGAGGCTGACTCACAACTTAAGGCCTGATTATGAGTTTGGTGGTCTTGGAGTGGGCCGGCACACCAATGCCCCGCCCGTAGTCTGGCCACCTGCCATATTCCGATTGTAATACAGGTCAGGCGGACCTGCGGCGGCGGACCACAGCGGTGCCTTTCAAAGGCTCGTATGTGAGCTTTAGAAGGGCAGCGTCATGGGACCGCCACAGCATGTTCCAGCATGGCATGGACTGTGAAGTCCATGCCGTGCTGGACCAGGGTGTGCATACGGACAGGGGAGCAAACCATGTGCCCACCTGTATGCATTCCCTGGCCCAGAGTCAACAGGGGGCCCTAAAGTTTCCTCACGCTACACTTTTTATGGCAGGATCACCGCTTAGAAAACTGTAGCGGTGAGGAAACTCATAATATGCTTGGTGGTGCTGCAGCGGCACCACCAGCATATCACCAGCCTCACACCGCTGTGCCACCGCTGCGGGATCGAGGATCCCAGCAGTTGCAGCGGTCCAGTGGCAGTTCCCCTGCCATACTCGCACTCTGGCTGGTGGACCGCCACCACGGTTAGGCGGTCCCATGGACTGCCAAACTCATAATTAGGCCCTTAGAAATTTGACTGAAACAACATCAGTACAGTTGGAAGACCTGGGTGAAGGAACAAGCACTGAAACGCGAAAAGTCACCGGTAAAGTTGAATAACCACAAAACTGTAATCAAGGAAGACTGAAAAATAGCATATCAGCTGATCGGATTCCAACAACTATTCCTGAGGAGACAGAGTCAAGCGATGAAAGTGATATAGAGGGAGATCATCCATAACTGAGGAGATCAAAAAGAGCAAGAGTGCCTTGTCGGGCATATTCAGCCCCTGAGTGGTCTTATTTCGAGTATCTAGTACTGAATGTCACAATAGATAATTTGTGTGATGTGAGATCCAAACTGTTTGAGCCACCATGATCTCACAAAAATAAACAGTATTGGGATAAAGGATATTTGACTAAACGAACTGTGTGATCATAAACATAAGAAAAAAACAAATCAAAAAGACTGTTTGGAAGATTTAAAGAGACTGACGCTAATGAACTTATTTTTTAATTTAAAGAAGAATACCTAGGCCCAAGTCTGCTGTAGAAGAGTAGGGATAACAATTTAGAAGAACACAGAGTAAAAGACTGTCTATAAGAAGATTTACTTTGCCGAAAGTTACTCATCTTAACAAAGCTACTTACAAAATTCTGCATTGAACTTTGGAACTTGGCTGCATCTAATCTGCTTTTGAAGAAATATGTGTTGCCTTAGAAATAAGTGGAATTATATTATGTGTTCAGTCTTAATAATAACAATAATAATGATTACCATAGTGCAAGTAGGATTTTACTTAATACCAGAGAAAACATTTAGAAATGCAAACTCAACAAAAACACATATATACCTGAATGATGAAGAGCAATTGAAAGCTTCATTTGTCACTTACAACAGAGAGGATTACTCAACTAACATTTATTTTAGATTAGTGAAAGAATACACACATGCCTGGAGAGCAAAGGACTGTTATGTCTGTGCTCATTTACCGTCATCAGCATCAGAAGAAGTCACTTATTATCACATGCCGTTATCTTATGGAATTACATGTAGTATAATGCTTTCACTTGTAAATAGACTCCAACATTCTGAATATTTCTAATCTAATTATGGCTTAATTCTTTCTAGAGTACCTTTAGTAGCTAAGATTAATTTATACCCACAAGCAAAAGAAATGGACACAGATTGGTGCTACTTTATGCCACACAGATCAATAGATAGTGTTAAGGCTTAGTAAAACAATTTAACCTGCTTGATGCGACCACTAGAAAAAAATGTCATTATGCCTTTAAAGGAAAGAAGCACTAACCTGACACATAGTAAAGACAAGCACAATGATGTTTTGAAAAATGTTTGCAAGAAAGAAGATGACTTTAGAAAGAAAAGGGTTTATCCAAAGTTGAGCTTAGACAGTCAACATAAAGAGAATATCTGCGTTTACAGAAGAGGGAAACCCAAAAGAACCAGACCTTTAGGGATTAGTAGTTGTGAACTATTAATTAGTTAAATTAAAGGGAGGAACATGGCAAATTTTATAGGGAGAAGAATCTGCTATTCCCGGAGTTTATTTTGTGTGTGGACAGAATGCTTACTTTTTGCTGCCTGCTGACAGGGAGGGTATATGCTATTTAGCTGTGCTATTTCCTAAAATGTACCATGTAAACAGTATAGATGCATTAACAATGACACCAGCACACAAACACACACGCAGTACAGAAAGTGGAGGTGAATTATTAGTAGACATATTTAGTCCAATAATTCCACCAGTAGGAGTCATATTAAATGACGGAAAGATTGGAAAACTGTCAGCTGTTGTCGACAAGCTGGCAACCAGTAATTCTGGAGCTTTATTAGTAGTAAACACTGAACTTGTAGCCATACGATCAACGGTTTTGCAAGATCGTCTAGATTTAGACATTTTACTCACAGAGAAAGGCAGAGTCTGCAAGATGTTTATATTAACCCATTGTTGCTCATACCTGATGTGAGTAAAGAAATTGAAGAATTTGCAGAGAACATTTCAGACTTAAAACATGAATTGGAAGAATTGGAGACAACCAGTGTTTTTGAGAATTTTGGGAAAGGGATATATACTATTTGGAAGTGGATTACAAAAGCAGGTGGAGATATTTTGAAAGCTATACTTATGCCAATACTAATAATAGGTCTTTGTTTGTTATGCCTACTTGCTTCATTTAAAGACTGCAAATTTTACTTACACAAGAGAAAGAGCAGAGAAAGAAATAAAGGATTTGACATTTAGATTTAAATGACCTCCTGAATGATAACTACCGAAAGTCAGTAAAATTTCAAAGTATAAAACAAAAATGACAAGATTCAACTGATGATGATGGTGCCCTTTGAGCAGAACTCACATGTGAAATCAAGATAGTGTGATGGTTAAAATAACCATCAGAGGCGGGACAGATAGGATTGACAAATTAAAATTATTTAGACTAACAGTTAAAAATGTGCAATGATTAACGTAAAATTCAAAGTAATGACAATCATTTATTATGTGTAAGCTGCACTAGCAGCCATAGTTATTAGAATAGGCCTCAGAAAAGAGAACTCGACATTGCACACCACAATTTAGGACTTGACCTTCATGTGAAATGTTTAGAAATGTTCGTCATAACTGCAGAATGTTCCGGTTTTGATCAAATTGATTTCTTTTTACTAAGCAACATATTGTTTGTATTGATTTCTCATCCTATTTCTCATACTGCCTAAATAGAATAGTTGCACATACAGAACAATATTTCTTGTTTGTATTAATGAAATACATTACTAAACAGTAGTTTTGCAAAAATAATGTTTCTTCTCTTTAACGTTGTTCATTGTGTACGCAGTGAAAAACTAATTTAGAAGGTCAGACTATGATCGATGCCTATGAGAACTGAGACGTATGTTTCCAGAACTTAACTAAGCAAGAATGTCTGTAGCTAACTTGTGATAAGGCTTTACAATCTGCATGTATTTTTGTGGGAAAGGAAGAACTGAACCTGCTCACAGATGAGTGCTGCCCATTGATCGGTCCACAGAGGAAGAAGCCTGCTAAAATGTCTGCAACAGTTTTCATGTCTTTTATATTAGTGAGTGTTCCTTGTTAGTCTCAATGCCTTTTAAGAATGCTTTCCTGAATGCTACCCCCGACTCATTCCTTGGACCTAGGCTGACAGTTGTGGCTGCTGCTTCTGTTCTTCTTTTCATTTTGACGCTTTATTTTAAAGTTTGCTACTGCAACTGTAGATTGATTTGTTCGTGTTATTGGGATTCAGATGAGTTTTATGAACTACTCTTTATGGGAAGTTTTCCTGCTTTAATTTGGCTTTGAGCTTTATGCTCTCCTGATTTCACTCTTTTCTCTGAACTTGAACTCTTCATGGGTTCTACGGACTCTGAAATTCTGGTTTGAACTTTAGAATAGGGACTTTGTTCCTTTATGGAATGCACTTAATGCAATATTTGATTTATTGTCCTAACCAAACCTTTTTACAAGATTTCTGTAAACTTGCTTGAATATTTGACTAATTTGAATAAAGAAAGAAAAAGAAAACGTACTAATCTCTTAATGAGAGTAAAGGTGTTGAAAACTATTCCAAACTTTCATCATTGACTGAACATGGAATTGTATCTGGCATTTGCTTGTGTTGCTGACATAGCTCTTTGAATCATAACAGGGTGACCAAGATCCATCCCCTAGAGAAGAAGTGTCCGGTGCTGGAACGGAGCTTAGCCCTGTAAGTGATGGTAATTGAATCGATGAGCCATATTTAATTACATTTTGGTCGCAGTCTACGCTATCACAAGCAATGGCATAGTTCGATCTAGAGATGATGGTAGCATTATAACACAACCATTCTAGTGGCATGGGATAAAAAGTGTTTTCTTCAAGATTCATTTAGGAGGTTAAAGGATGACAACTGCAACAGAAGGAAGAAGCCGGTGAAAATGCCATCATTTTAATCTCATTTGTCATGATTCAGTACAGCCACCGGGTCAGTCATCAAGCTTGCATCTAGTAACTATTCCTCTTGAAAATGTTTAGAAAGCAGGAAAGCCAAAATTTCTCACTAATTTTGCGTACAGTTGGTAAAGGAAAGATGAGCCTATAGTTAGCTTCTGTCCTGTGGTCCAGGTTTGACTTTTTTGTAAGGGGTTTAACTGCCTCTTTCTTCTACTCACTAGGAACATGCTAGGGATGAAGTTCAATTCAATTCAATTGCAAACTGTTTTTTGCATTAAAAATGCATAAAAGTACATAAAATTCATTTCTTAAACATACTTTTCGCTGCAGTGCTATCTATCCACATAAAGTTTAGATAAAACAATAACTTAGTTTAAAATAACATGCAATAGTATGGTAGAACCTGCACTGCATCAAACGATTGATGTTACGTAGAGAATTTCATTTTACAACAATTATTTAAAATCAGACTATAGTAAAATAATTTTAAATTGTTATACCAAGATAAAAAGCCTATGTAATCTGAGATGCCTTGATGGAAATAATTAACATTTAAACTTAAGATGGTGACCTAAATTCTCCTTTTTAACTTCAACTGTAGATAATCACATAACATTTAGGAATGGTCAATATAAGTAAGCAAGTTCTGTTCATCAGATGATATATCCCAAAATTCAATGGGGAGCTAGGCTATTCATTTACCATTAATTTGCTATCTTGCTGTGTGTGCACATTTCCTGGGTTAGGCTATTGGTAAAGTGGAAGCCCCTCTGGTTTTTATGGCTGCCTGTAAAAATGAGGCAGTCACAAAACATACATATGGGGTTTCTAATTGTTGATGGACTAACAGTGCTGCAGTGGAGTTTCGCAGGATGAATTTCCTCAATAATGGGACGCTAAACTTTTTCCTCTCTGCCACATATAGAGAACAATAAAATAGGATATGTAAAATCAATTGTTTGGATTTACCATCACAAGGACACAAAGACAGATGGTTTAATGAATATGAGTTTGGCGGATAACCCAACACTAAAGGAATGTAATTTAAAGCGAAATCTTGTTAGAATGTAACGGTGCTAGGGATTCTTTAGAAAGGAAAGGTAGGAAAGAGAACTATACAACACAGGGGGTAGGGCATGATATGTAATTATTGTGCCTTTTCCTTTATTCCTTTCCCATCTGTCTTTTCTGTTTTTAGCCATAAAAAGTTCTTTCAATCTAGATTTAGGGAAGCTTTCGAAGAGGGTTGGAGTGTCGTAAAGGTCTGCTAATCCCAGGGAAATAAATGTCTGTCTAACATAGGATAGCCAGGGCATTTTGAGGACGTGAGCTAAGTTCATAATGTCTTTTAGAATAAGTTGATTTAGTTGGACAATTTTCCTTTTCCACATCGATAGCCACAGTAATAAAGGGGCCATTTTAATGGTGTCACTGATATAGGGCAAACCTATTTGTGAGTAATAAAGTTGGAGCATGCACCTGGGACGGACAGTAGCCTTTTGGCGAGCTTATCTTCCATACATTGTAGTGTCTCAAGTTGTGCCGTACCCCAAATTGCTGCCCCATATGTAGCTGCAGATGTAATTTTCGCTAGATAGACTTTAACCATTTCCTGTATTGGTTTGCAACCTAAATATTTTGAGAACCTAAAAACTGCGGCTATACTTTTACACATATGGTTTGCTCTGTTTGTGACCATCTCCTTCCACCTTAATTTAGAATCAAAGAGAATGCCTAGGTATGTGAAATTTTCCACACATTCAACTTTTCTTTCACCTAGATGGAATCTTCTCTTTTTATCTCCTCAGACCGCCATGACGAAATACTTCGTTCTATTAACATAAAAACCCAAATCAGCCATAAAGGATGAATAATTCACTATAGAATTTTGCAAACCCATAGGAGTTCTGGCCAACAACACAGCTGCATATCGCAGAATAACAAGAGGAGTTGAATCAGCATAGGGGATGTCTTTACTGTTTTCAATCAGAGCCACATTTAGCTTATTGGTGTAAAGAACACATAAACAAGGCGCAAGGAAACAACCTTGTCTTACAACTTTTTCGATTTTAAAAGGTTTAGTCCTTTTCCCTTGCTTCCCGTAGTGGACCATAGCCGCTGCGTCTGTGTATAGTTGCCTTATGAACATGAATATCGGGGCCTCCACTCCCATTGCCTCCATGATGGGCCACAATTTATTGTGGGCCATACAGTCAAAGCCGCAGATAAATCCATGAAGGCCATGTAAAGTTGGCCTTTCTTTGCTATGGAATATTTTGCCATTACTAAGGCTAGGTTAAGACACTGATCCAGCATACCCCTGCCCTTCCTGAAGCCATACTGAACTTCGGCAAGAATCTTATTTTCAACCGCCCATTCTTCTAACCTGTTCTATTAGGGTGATAGGACGATAATTCGCTGGATTTAAGCCATCCCCTTTTTTATAGCCAGGAATTATTAATGATTGCTTCCAAGAGGGCAACTGACCTGTTTTAGCTATTGCGTTGAAAGCAATTGTCAGCAGAGGTGCCCATAGTGGTTTGTTTGAGAGAAATATATCCACCGGGACCCCATCTGGGCTGGCAGCCTTCAAAGTAGAGGACAGTGAGAGGGCAAGCTCTATTTCTTCAATTTCAAAAGACATAGGAAGGATATTCTTTCGAATTACATAGATAGCATCTGAAATAATGTTTTCCGTCTTTTGGAAAATGCTCTGAAAATAGGTTCTATCTAGCAGAAAGGAGGAATTAATCACTTTCCAAAAGGCTTTGGTATTGTTACTATATGAGGCTTGCTTTAAGTTCTCCTAAGCCTCTGCTCTTATCTGCTTCTTTCTCTTTTCTCTAGCTGTTTTATAGAGCACCCTGAGGCTTTGAATGCAGTCCTTATCTCTAGGGTTCATTTTTAGAGCTTTGCGAAGATTGGCTGATGCCTGTGAGCAGTTATCAAACCAACGACTTAGGGGGGGCTTTTTTTAAAGACATTGGGCGAGTTAATTGTAGTCTGATGCTTTCTAAGATCTTTCCAAATGCTTCAGTTACCTGGTTATCTTTTGCCAGGGTATCTAAACATAGCAGGCCCTCCTTATTGTTGGTGGTTATGACGTTGGTAACTAGACTACTTTCCTCTACTTTGTCCCATTTTAAAATGTAGCCGTTTTTTCTAGCAAGAATAGGTTTAGCGGCAAAAGTGCCACTCATTTTCTTAAACATTCTCCATGGGAAGATACACGGAATTAAGGCATGATCACTAAACTTTGTCATCTTGACCTCTATCTTTTTGGTATTATTTCTAAAATTATCAGAAGTGACTATGTAGTCAATCGTCGAGCTACCCCCTGCCCTATAAAAAGTGGGGATGAAGTTCAAAGTCAGAGTAAAAACCACAGATCGATTTTAGAATCCTGACTGGATGCACATCATCTGCAGAGCCTGACTTAAGGGAGGCAAGCAAGGACAAATCTTACTCCTCTTTCTTAATCACTGGAAGAGCTTGGGAGGAGTGGCAAAACTGTGAAGGCATGCAATCCTGCTTTATGAGACGGGATGAAATCCAATGTTGGGAAATACAATCTGCTTACCTTGGGGGGAAAAAAACATTGGATGCCTGCAAAATAGAATTCAAAATATGAGGTATTGGTACCTATAGGAGACCCTTTTTAATGCACACACTGACATTTATGTGGTACTTTAAAGTATGGGGTGGGTGAGCATGCATACAAGTTTGTGTTTTATTAAATGCAAATATATATATATATATGTGGTGGTCACCAGTAGGTGGTTATAGTTAGGATGCAGTTTCCACAGGAAGAGCGTTTTTTGATTTGCCAGTAACGTTGCCGTCGGTTGATGAATCCTCGCGAAATGTTAAAAACTAGTTTGACGCTCACTTCAGCTGCTGTCTTGAAAATTTCAGGGTGATCCGTCAAGCGGCAGCCAAGAAAAAGGGGGTGGTGGTCCCACAACATGTTTTCCCCATGTTAATTTCCAAAGGAAAGTTTAGACAAGGCTACAGCCTGAAATGCTGAACGGAATTACACCAAATTTGTCAGAAAGATAGCTGTTGGAACAGAAAGCGAACTTTTTGTGAAATGGTGTAAATCCGTTCAGTAACTTTGGAGTTATTTAAAGAAATTTCCAGCTGTATATAAAGGGATGCGTTGGATCAGTGACCCCTCCCGATCTCGTGCTGAGATCTGATTGGCTGCCCACACTTCAAAACAAGAAGTGTTGGCAGCCATCTTGTGACTCGGTTGAACCGAGTCACAGAAAAAAGATTTAATAAAGAAAAGGGGCCAGGGTAGAAATACCCTGACCCCCTAGGCCTCTTGGGCGGGGTCCCCCAGGGCAAAAAAAGCATACTATTTAAAAAAATTAATTTGGGGGGAGTTGCGCTGAATCCACGAATCCCGCTGAAAATTAAAAAAATAAAAACGAAGCATGGCCTCCCACACTTCGTTAATTATAGTCCCCAGGTGGGCCAGGTCCCAGGGACATTTTGTACATACAGGAGGGGGGCACACAGGCCCCCCTCCTGGGGCTTACGAATGCCCCAGGGACCACCACTTCCTTGGGAGAATGTTTATTAAAAAAATGCGGGGGAGGCCCATAAGGCCTCCCCCACCTCCCCAGGGACCACCACCTTCTTGGGGCTTAGAATTTTATAAATGGGGTCCCCCCAGCCCCGGAGAATGCCACCTCCCGGGGCTTTACTTGAAAATATTGTGGGGGCTTTAACAAGAAACAATGCGGGGGACGCATGGTCCCCCGCAATCCCGGGGACCACCACCTCCCTGGGGCACATACAAAATAATTACAAGGGTCCGTTGAGGAACTCCGGCCCCAAGGACCACCACCTCTCTGGGCAAATAGGAAGAAAGGAGGGGGGCTGGAAATTCAGCAGTTATAGTTATTCAGCTAACTATAACTCATGCCCCCGCAATGCACTGCTATGACCTCCTATATTACATCACTCATGACATGGTCAGTGACATTGCTGATTACATCACCGATGATATCTCAAATGACATCACTGATGACATCATCCAGTGACTGAGTGTTTTTAAAAATCTTATCAGTGTTAAATATATATAGCAAAGTTGTATTGGTGAATCAGTGGGTGTATGAGTGCCTGTATGGATGATTCAGTGGCTGCGTGACTGACTGTATAAGTGAGTGATTAGCTGTCTCAGTGAATGTATGGGTGAGTGACTGGTTGTGTGAATGTCTGTATCAGTCAGTCAGTTGGTGTCAAAGGGGCTGTATGAGTGGCTGTATGGGTGAGTGATTGGTGGTCTGAGTACCTGTATGGGTGTCTGAGTGTCTGTGGGGGTGGGTGACTGCCTCTATGGATGGGTGAGTTGGTGAGTCAGTGCCTGTAAAGTTAATGATTGTGTGCGTGAGGGGCTGTATGGGTGAGTGAGTGTGGGTATGGCTGTATGGGTGAGAAAGTGGACGTGTCAGTGGTATATGGGTGAGTAACTGGGTATGTGAAAGACAGTATAGGTGAGTGATGGGGTATACAAGTGACTGTATGAGTGAGTGAATGTGAGAGTGGCTGTATGGGTGAGTGTGTCCTGTTAAATAGAAAAAAACACCCACTATACCTGTATTTCTTCTCGTATGCCTCCAAATGCTAATGGTTCTGTTCCCCAAATGGAAATAGGACACCTATACATTTTTTTAATATACAAAACCACGTTTATTCTACTTTTCATAATGTCTCATATATGTTAATCTCGAGCAACACATCTTTACAACGTTTTTAAAGAGTCTTTACATACATTTTAACAATTCTTTCCATGTATTGTGACATAATCATTGTATCACAAATAGCGATGTGTTTTTATCACTGCTGTAAAAACAAAGATGCAACAATGCAGAAAAATCTCTTCTATTAACTCCATTACGGAACCTTTGTCAAAATATGTTGATGCCTTCTTTTGCCCTCTGACAAAACTATATGCCTCTTACATTGGAGACACATGAGATCTGATCTCATAAATTGAGAACATACCATTCAATCCTCAGCAAGAAAATTTAGTCACCCTAGACATAGAACGACTGTATACTAACATCCTGCAGATGGAGGCACTGGAAGTTGTACAAAAATTAATGGCATGCATACCTGGAGACAGGCCCAATCAATTCATCAGTGACCGTCTAGAAATTGTTCATCTTAACAATTTCTTTGAATTCAAGGGTAGTACTTACCAACAAATCAAAGGGACCAGCAGGGGGGCATCTTGTGTTCCCAGTTTAGCGAACACCTACATGGGGGAGTATGAGAGAAAACATTTTCAATGAGGCCGCACCCTTCCATGAAAACATGAGAAGATGGTCACGTTTCATAGACGATATCTTTTTTGTTTGGACTGGAGATGAAGAACTTCTTGAGGAATTCATCCTATAGTTGAACTCTAGTAACAAGAATCTTAAATGTACAGCCAATACCAACAGGCACAGAGTAGAGTTCCTAGATATTTGGATATTGGAAAACAAGGACTTCTGCACCTTAGTTTTATAGGAAACCCACTGCTCGGAACACTGTCCAACAACATGCTAGCTTCCATCCTAACAGTCAAAAGGACCCCATTCCAATTGGTGAGTTTCTTAGAAAAACTCGTAATTGTACCACCATAGAAGCATTTATCCAACATGGACAAGAGCTCATGACCAGGTTGTTGAATAGAGGTTACCCACGACGTCTTGTTAAACAGGCATTTAAGAGAGCAAGTTACTATACCGTGATGTCCTCCTACAAGAAAAGACCAAGGAGAAGGAACAAAAGTTAATTTGTGTTACTAATCACTCAAGCATTAAACTTCAAGGTGAAAAGAATCTTTGAGCAGAATTGGAAAATTCTCAATATAAATTAAGAGGACTCACCGTAGAAAGACCAATATTTGCATTCAGACGCAATCCCAACTTGTGGGAAAATTGATCCACTCAAGAACTTACACTAATACAGAGGGTACACAAAAGATCATTGGCGACACTACATTGGTGAAAGGGAACCACCGTTCTGGCACATGCCATGCTAGTGAATCAGCCCTAGTAACCGATCAATGGTAATATAATGGATGCACAGGTAAACTGTAGGAGATGACAAACTGTAGAAGCAAAAATATAGTCTATCTCATGCCCATGTGGTTTGGGCTATATCGGGGAAACAGCCAGAGAATTCAGGACCCGCTATGGAGAACATAAATCTGCAATCAGAACCAGAAAAAATCAAGCTCCATTAGTCCAACATTTCGTGGATGTACAACACTCAGAAAGGGATACTAAATGGTTCATCTTAGAAAAGGTGAAACACAAGCACGGGCGAACCATGAAGGAAGTCTCAAAGAAAGAGAAACCTTATGGATTTTTCCCTAAACACAGCTAAAGAGGAACTGAATGAAGAAATCATATGGCAAGTCACATAACCCCCTATAATGTCTACCACTTGCTGATGTCTGCTGAGTAATCTCGGTGTTCACTTGATTTCTCATCCTCTGAGTGAGTCTATTCGGTGTGATTTGGCTTATGTTAATTTGATCTTAGATTATGGCACTGGTTGGTATACAATATTCAATTCCTCTTTTCTTTATTTACAGAACATTCGGTTTCTCTCCATGTGTCCGAGTTGGTTGGATCATGGAGAAATATGTTAATATAGTTAGATTAGTACCTATAATGCAAGTAGCCTGTGGACACAGATCCTCTTGCAGGCCAATAATAACATCTCTCACCATGTTACATGCAGATTCCTCCTGGATCCAAGAATTGTGGACTCCCTCCTGCATGAAACCTCATTCATTTGATTGTTCTTGGCTACCACTCCAAGATGGTGGACATTCTTTCTGTCACCACGTTTCACAGGCCTCATATGTATACATATCTTATTTAAACATGCAGGTAGCCTATAATGCAGTAGACAGCTTGGTACGTGACCTGCAGCTTGCTGCCTCATTTAGACGCATGGATAGTCTGCCGCTCGATAGACATATTTTCATATAGCTTGCTTCTAGTTGGCCATATACTCCAAGAGGGCGCTCAACTTTCCTCGGCCCGCCTACTACACGACACCATGATCACAGGTGGTGTTTAGCATTTTTAATATTTCCATACCCGTGGTGCGATAGACAATTTTCTTCAGCAGTCATTCGGCTCCCCAGGTGCAGATAGCGTCATTAGAAGCTACCTCTCTTAGGATAAGAGGTTGCATGCCACATTTTCGGGAAGCCTTGTAGGTCTCTTAGGGGTGGTTTTAGGGTGATTTTGTTTAGGGAGTCAGACGTTATGATCTGATAGGCTCCTACTGCTATATCTCATGTTCACGCATAAGTAAATGATCCTATCTCCCGTGTACTAGTCAGGCTCCTGGGTGGTTTTCAGCACAGTGCTGTTTCCACACGGAGCCCCTTCAATGGGTTTTCATATGTTTAACCCTACCTTTATGGGTCCAAGAATTTTGGATATTATTGACCTGTGTGTAACACGAGCAGGTGATTATATCACCGGACAGCAGATGGATCAGTGAGTGACTTTGGGAGCTGTTTGATACGGTGAACTTTAACTTAGATAACAGAGTACTTCAGTAGTATAATCAGTCCGATATTGTAGCCAGTGGTTTTGAATGAAACTACTTCTTGAAATAGCCTCTCAGCTAAGTCCCTTATATGTAGGAAAGGCTGCCATCTTATGTTCTCTGTATGTTTTTTCTTTATTATTAGGACATCCAGTACTAAAATCAGGAGCCTCCATAAGTGATTTGAACCCCATGAGGGGTGACACCCACATTTATGTCACTGCTCCAAGGGGATAAAAAGAAAATTGGTCTTCTTAGGTAAAGGACCATATGGTCTCTTTTTATCTTTGGTGTAAACTCTTTGTCAAGGTGTAAATCTGTTCAGTAGTTTCAGAGATATTTAAGTTTTAAAAATATAGATATCTGGGAGCCCAAAATCCCACTGAAACCCTGCTGAAATTTGATTGGCTGCCAACGCTTCAACCAGGAAGTGTTGGCAGCCATCTTGGGACTTGGTTGAACAGAGTCCCGTAAAAAAAAAAAAAGAAAAGGGGGGCAGGGTAGAAACACCCTGACCCCCCCATAGGCCTCTGGGCGGGGTCCCACTGGGACTCCGCCGGGACAAAAAAAAAAAAAAAAGCACTTTAAGATTTTCGTCCAGATCCGCATATCCAGACAAATTTTTTTTAAAGACCGAAACGCAGGCTCCAGAGCTTTGTTTATTATTGGCCCCCGGGGCCATTTGTAATTATAGGAGGGGGAGCACAGCCCCCTCCCCCTCCTGGGGCTTATTATGCCCCAGGGACCACCACCTACCCAGGTCTTCTTTAAATATTCATGCGGGGGAGGCCCATATGGCCTCCCCCGGTGCCCTGGAGAATACCACCTCCCTGGGGCTTATTTCTTTTTAAATAGGCGGGCCTCTCGGACCCCCCCTGCCTCGGGGACCACCACCTCCCTGGGGCCTTATTGTAAATTAATGCGGGGGAGCATGGACCCCTCCCCGCAGCCCCAGGGACCACCGCCTCCTAGGGGCTTTATTTAGATTGAGTGCGGGGGGGGGGCAATAAGAGCCAAAGATGGCCCTGGGACCACCACCCCCAAGTGCCGGCTCCTGCAATGTCCCTGGGTGCCCACCCCTGGGACATTGCAGTCTGCTATGGCTTGGCGGGAGCAAACTCTGCTCTACTTCGTGCATCTGCTCTGCTTCGTGCAAGCGAGAGCATGTAAAATGCTCTTGCTTGCACGAAGCAGACCAGGATTGCTTTTGGACAGAGGGAGCTTCATGTTTAGCAGCTCCCTCTGTCCAAAAGCAATTCCGTCTCCCGCAGGAAGCAGTGAGCCGGCATGGACCGCAGGGGCTTTCAGGCTCCCCCGCAGTCCCCAATAAAGTGTCTGGGTGGGACCAGGGCACCCAGGCTAGAGTCCGAGCCCCGGGGAAAGGGGTCCCCGGGGCCGCGTGGGCCCCCTCCCATTGTTTAAAAAAAAAAAAGATGGGCCCCCAGAGGATGGGGTCCCCGGGGCTGAAATCAGCCCGGGGAGGGGGGCCTCACCCATTGATGGGGTCTCAGGGACCAAAAATGGCTCAGGGGAGGGGGCCACACAGCCCCCCTCCCTTAAAAAAATGGGAAAAACCTCTGGCCAGTCACCAGAGGCCACGCCTCCTTCACCACTCTGCAAACTCGCACACTGCCGGTTGGGGGATTAAGTCCTCTTGGATCCAGATGATCCCTGGGAGCCAACTAGCCCTCCTGTTACTTCCAGTAAGTCCCACACAGCAGGATTGCTGAGAGGTCTTTGGAGGCCACGCCTCCTTTCTCCACCACTCTGCAAACGCATCTCCTGGCAAGCTGCTGGTTGGGAGTTGAAGTCCCTGCACCAGGACCCCTAGACCTGTTGTGTTAGGAGGGTCTGCTACCGAACGGGTGTGGGGGAGTAGAGGGGGGTAGGGGATTATAATTTAAATATTAAAAAAAAACGTACCTGCATGCAGCCGGCGCTTCTCCTCCGTCCTCTTCTCCCAGGCAGCAGTGAGGACACAGCCTTCCAGACTCCCCTGACCAATCACAATACTGCCTTACAGCAGTATTGTGATTGGTCTGAGCACCGTGGTTCAGCGCTCAGACAGGAGTTGGGAGCCTGTGCATGTTCTTCACCCAGAATATAATGCAGCTGGGGTGGAGAACATGCAAAGTGTGCATGACTGTTTGGCCTACCACTCCTCCCCAGCTCTAAACAGCCCAGCACCCCCCCCCCCCCCCAACCGAGCCAGTGTGGTTAAATAAAATGATAACGTTGAGTTATTTTATTTTTCCGTTTTGAATTGCTCAGTGAGCAGTGGGGTGACGCTCCTCTGCATTAGCAGAGGAGTCGCCACTGCCTCCCCCTTGATTTACTCCAGAGACAGTCTCTTGAGTCTTAACAAGAGTAAGCTCTATGCATGTACCCACTTGGAGTTTAATTACCTCTACCACAAGTCTAACTGCTCCCGTCTGTCATGTGGTTTTAGGGTCCCGTACCCTTCTTTCCAGGAGGGGACATCTACCAATACTGATAATCATCTAGCTAAAAGTGGGGCTTATCAGGGGTTTTCTACTTGTAAGGATAACTTGAAAGGGTTCTTAATCAATGCTAGGACCCTGAGCAAACATAACATGGTGTTTGCAGAGTTTTTACTAACACATGTCCCGGATTGCGTCTTCATTACAGAGACATGGGCAAATGCCTCGTCAGGTCCAGACTTGGTTGACGCTCTCCCTTCAGGCTATGCTATCATCAGACTCGATAGAGTGGGCAAACCTGTAGGTGGTCTAGCCATAGTTTACAAATTGAAATTTCACTGTTCCATGGAGTCACTCAAGTGTACCAACCTGTATGAGGCTTTTTATTTCTCCATCAAAATCTCACCCATTGATTCGTTCTCCGGCATTCTACTATAAAGACCTCCGGTCCCTGTTCACTACTGAATTCACTATTTTGATATAACCTTATTTAGCCAAAAAATAAGGTCACTCTTACGGTGGACTTCAATTTTCACCTAGAGACCACCAGGAGTACAGACTCGAGCACTCATTGATACCATGGCATCTCTTGGACTCTCACAACTGGTCGAAACCCCGACACATACAGTGGGACACATCTTAGATGGGATCTTTTCTAATGATGCCAGATTATTGGTGCAAGATGTAGTACCCTTAACCTGGTATGATCATCAGTTTGTGGCTTTCACTTCAGCGGTCTTGTTAACTCAGATCAAATATAATCCTATCTCCAACACAACATTCCAAAGGAATTGGAAGAGGATTTCTGCTGATTCTTTCGTGAATGCCCTTAGAAGCCATCCTTGCAATGCACCAGTAGACGCAGATTTTGCCTTTATAATGTGAGCCCAGCCTCTGCAGCTAGCAGCAGATAACAGCCCCCGGATTACACCCCCACTTTCGGTGGGAAAACTTAGAAAGGCTAGGAGTGCCCACCTTTGTCAACTCCATCCCTCTGGTGGAAGAGGCTAAGTTAAGAACCCTTATCAGCTCCTTCCATCTCGAAGATGAGGGGATTCCTCCAATCAGGGCTAGGACTATGCCCCCTCTCACTGGAGGGTGGCATAGAAGGGGGTGTAGTCACCCCAGGTGAGGTGCCTATTGCTACTCCCCCAAAAAGCCTCCTAAATCTAGTATTTAGGAGGCTCAGTCAGATCTTGAAATGAGTTACCTGTGACCTAAGGAGGACAAACGACACTGTTCAGTGAAGCCTGAAGACGATGACTGACTTGGCTCCAGCCCTACCGGCCTGTCTCCAGCTTCCAAGACTCTGCAAGAAGACGACACCTGTACTGAAGTCAGTGACTTCCAGAAACCCCAGGAAGACCACCTGCACTTTGAAAAAGACCAGAACATCCAAAGACAGCAGTTCTGTCACCAAGAATCCAACACAAAGGACTCTGGTGCCCTGAAGATCCACGAGTCCTGCCCACTCTGCACTCAACTCCTATGGCCCGTGTCCAGGTGGCCCACCGACCTAGAACATATTCGCCAGCGATCCGGACCTCAAGCCCAGCGTTGGCTGATTCCATGACAACCCTACAGCCTGAATCCAGAGGCTCCCCCTGACCGGCTCTGGTAAGAAGATTCCGTCTAAAGGCACCACTGCACACAAGCAACTGCACCTTGGTGAACTGAATCAATGGTGCCCTGTGACCCCCCTACTTACCTCTGCTGTCGGTCTTCCACCTGCAGCCTGATAGTTGAAAGCAGAATACTCATTGAAAAGCATTGGGCACCCAATGCGGAAATTGCACCCTGCCTCCCCTGTAACGCTGGTGGTGTATGTTTGGTGCTGCTTTGTGTCCCCCTGTACTTAACATAACTCCCAAAGTTTGGCTCCTGCAAGCAGTGTGACTTTGTGCACCCCCCGTCTCCATTGAAACTAATTGGGCTGAACTCCAATTTTGACCTCTGCACCTAGCCGCTGGTGCAGTTTTGGTACTCACCTGACCCTTGCTTACCTTTGGTCCTGAAGACTGGAATTGTAAGTCTTGTATTTACCTGTTAAACCACATTGTTTTCCTTTATAGGATAACACTGAAATGTTTAGAAATTGCACTGTCAACTTTTTAAAGTGAAAAGTATTTTTACTTAAAAATGTATTTACATAATTGCGAAGATCTTGGTCTTAAAATATGCCCAAAGCTTATTTATATAAAATTGATGTGGATCTCCTTTTTGAGTCGTGTCCCCATTATTGGTCTATGTTGTGCAATAAATGTCTTGCACACCTCTGTGTTAGGCCTAAGGCTGCTTGTCACAAACTACCACTAATAGAACACTTGGGGTTTTACATTGAGCCCTGTACACTTTTGGGGAACCTCTGGACACGGTATAACCACCTAGTGGCATACCATATACAGAGCCAGCTTCCTACATTGGTGGTGTGGTACAAGACTTTGACATTTGTGGCATCACTTGATTAATAATTAATTTCACAAGAGGAAATCCAAAATGGTCTTTAGTTAGAATGTATTGATTTTTTTTCCCACATTTATTAAACTAGTGTTAGCCTTGACCAAGTCCCTCACGGTTTACAAAATTTAAAAGTCTGTAAAGTAGTTAGGCCTTGGCAGTCCTTTTGCATTTTGGTAAAATATCTAAACAGACCCCAACTACTTTTAAAACCATGTCAAACTCCAGGGACCAGCCAGGGGCTCAACCAGCCCCCCTGTGCACTTCTGAAAGTTTCCCCAACTTAAAGATTCGTCCAAAGCATGGAAGATTGCCATGAGCCCTAAACCTCCCAAAAGGCCATCTACAGCAGTTGCTGGCAGAAAATGACATGGCCATGGCAAATCAAACTTCCCTCAATGGGGAAGAGGATGATGAGTCCAAAGAAGTAGCAGAAGGGGACTGAGTCCATCACTACACCCTCAGATAGTAACACCACTGGGAATGACCCCAGTAGTATTCCAGATGAGGGAGAGACTGAAGATGCAGTGGAGAGTAGCTGGAAAGAAGGAAGTGGTCATGTCCCCAACCATCCCTGTAGATTGTCTACTTGTAAATGACCTGGAGACTTCCTCTTGGGCTGAAGAGAACTGAGAACCAATGCAACCAATCTAGGACTCTTACAATAGGGTTTTGTAACAACCAGAGCACAAAGAAGAGCTCAAATTGAAAAAGAGGTGCTGGATCCTGAAAGAGTGGACCAGCCCTCCAAGAGAAAGGGCAAGAGGACTGGGGGACCAGCTTCTAAAAAAATGACAAGTCAGAACCCCTCTTCTCAGGAAGAGAACTTGTTACCCTCAGAAGGAACTGAGCCTGAAGAGGTTGGGCCTTACCAGGCAGAAAGGGTGATATCAGTGGCAGTCACCAGGGCTACTGGGAGGAGGGACTCCTATATACTGAGGCCAGAGACCCCAAACCTGGTGCAACCAGGCGAGTGGTACTACCTTGGAGGTTGAGAGTTTCTCATTACTTTGGCCCATGATAGGCCTTAAGGGAGGGTGCACTATATCCCAGGTATGGGCGTATCTGCAGGAGCAGATATGCCCCAACAATATTGGGGTATATTCCTTATTATTGTAAGTGCCAGTGAAGCCATAGAGTACATGGGCTGGAAAACATGATAGCTTCACTGAACACAGGATTGTTTGATACCAAACTACCATGCCAGTGTGGGGGTTTATTGTAACATTTGTTCAGGGGGCACCTCAGAGGTGCCCCCTGAAAACCTAGCAACCCTGGTGTGGGCACTTCCATACAGACATGTTTCTGTACCCCTGGGTGGAGCACTTCTGCTCTCTGGGACCAGAAACAATGCACATACTGCAGAGGTGTCACACCTCCTCCCCCAGGATGGGCCAGTGCTCAAAGAGGAAGCTTCAAAGGCCTCCTGCCTTTGTAATGCGACCCCCAGCTTCTTCTGTTAGCAGCAAATGGTAGCCCCTGGTTTACACCCCCACTTTAAGCAGGAAAGGCTAGGAGGTGTGCCCACCTTTGTCAACTCCACCCCTCTGGCGAAGGAGACAAAGTTAAGTACACTTTTCAGTCCACCTCCATCTGCCAGACAAGGGGACTCCTAACCAGGGCTAGGACTATGGCCCCGCTCCCACTGGAGGGTGGCAGAGTAGGGGGGGGGGGGGGGGGGTGTAGTCACCCCAGGTGAGGTGCCCATTAGCCTAACCTGCTACTCCCCTAAAATACCTCCTAAATCTAGTATTTAGGAGGCTCCCTCAGACCATGAAACAAGTTACCTGCAACTTGAGGATCAAGACGCCGCACAGCGAATCCTCAAGACAACTGACTTGGCCCCAGCCCTACCTGCCTGTCTCCGGCTTCCAAAACCCTGCAAGACGACAACGCCTGTCCTGCAGCCAGCGATTTCCAGAAACCCCAGGAAGACGATCTACACTTTGAAAAAGACCAGAACTCCAGAGGACAGTGGTTCCGTACCCAACAATCCAACAGAAAAGACTTCAGTACCCTGCGGATCCACGAGTCCTACCCACTCTGCACAGCCCGTGTCCAGGTTGCCCACTGACTCAGAACAGGTTCCTCTGCAATCCTGACCTCAAGTCCAGCATTGGCTTACCCTCCTGGATTCCACGATGCCTGCAGCCTGAATACAGAGGCTCCCCCTGATTGCGATCGGCTCCAGTAAGACTCCGACATCTAAAGGCACCCCAAGCCCGTGTCTTTTGTGAGCTGAAACAGTGCCCCTACACCTTTACTTACCTCTGCTGTCGTTAGTCTCCCTCCGGTGTGACATCTGCAGCCGGTTTGTTGACAGCAGAATCCTCTTTGAAAAGCAGTGGGTGCCTGATGCCGAAATTGCACCCTGCTGCCCACTGTGCTGCTGGTGGTGTAGGTTTGGTGTTGCTTTGTGGGCCCCCTGTGCTTGCCTCACCCCCAAAGCTTGGCCCCTGCAACAGATTTACTTACCTGCAAGCAGTGTACCTTTGAGCACCCCCAGTCTATTGAAACGCATTGGGCCAAACTCCAATTTTGATCTCAGCATCCAGCCACCCTTGTACCACTGGTGGTGCAGTTTTGGTACTCACGACACTGGCTGACCTTTGGCTTCATAGACTGGAATTGTAAGTGTTACACTTACCTGTTAAACCACATTACTGTTTCCCTCCATAGGAAAACATTGAACTGTTCAGAAATTGTATTGTGTCAACTTTTTAAAGTGAAATGTATTTTTAGTTAAAAAAGTACTTACCTTATTGAGAATAGCTAAAATACAAAGCTTTTTATAAAATTGGTGTGGATCTCCTTTTTGAGTTGCCATTATTGGTCAATGTTATTCAATAAATGTCTTACACTCCGGTTAGGCCTAAGGCTGCTCGCCTACACTACCACTAATAGAGCACTTTGGGTTCTACATTGAGCCCTGTACACTTTTGGGGAACCCCTGAACTCTGCATGGTATAACCACCTAGTGGCATACAATATACAGAGCCAGCTTACTACAGTACCTGTAACCTTTGGTATTGAGAACTTCTAATGTTTTTTTCCACATTTTATTTTTCAAAGTACCTGTAACCATTATTTTTACCGGCATATACATACACCTATATAGTCAGACTTTACCAGGGGTAGCAGCTCTGCTGCTCCCTTTACCACAACCAGATATGCCTAAACTACTTCCAGCCTGCCCTACTCTCCAATAAAAAAAAGGCTTTGCCGTTTATCGCCACCAATCTTGCTTTTCCCTCCACACTATTTGCAGTTGACAGAAGGGCCAGGTTTCATTAATGGAGTCTCCACTGGCTCTGCTAATCTAAACTTCATCTCTAACGGACAATCTGGCAAGTGCCCAGCAAGTCATGACGGTTATCCCACACCATTGAGTGTGGCCCTACCATCACTCACTTTCCATTCACATGGCATGGTGGACAGTCAGGGAAAGCTCCCTACACCTCTAGCCGTCTGTCTTGAGAAAACAAACCCTTGCTTAGAGCTTATTTTCTCAATACCGTAAGTATGGAGAGTGGGTGCTTCAAAAAGGGTCCCCACTCAGCAAGACTGCAGTGCACTGAAGGGGCACTGCCAATGGTAACCAGGCAGTATCTCTATATACGGTAGAGATCTGCCCGAGTGGCAGAAACTATAGGCACCTTCCTCCTGGCAGATCTGCCAACTGTCCAGTTTGCAACTGCCTCCCTAAGCATGATGTATAAGACATGGAATAAATCAGGAGAGGCTGGTGGTCTTTGTGGATCATCACCTATACATGATCTATCTAGCAATCCTTTATGATGCTACAGCACAAGATTAATAAAAGCTGGTGACTGCAGGAAATTGGACAGGTCCTGCCAGTCTAATCAAAAATCTGGTTTAGAATGCAATTGTATTCCAAGGGCAAAGACAGAGTTGAAGGCTATGAGGTTGCAACAGGTACAAAAAAAAAGTAAACTTGATGGGCCCAAACTGAGACCAATATATTGTAAACTATGTACCTGTATGGTCTAGAAGCACGAAGACATAATTGGAGACCAAAGCCTTGCTTCAAAGTGAAGTCAAATTCGGGCAGTAATCAGTAGACCTGGTACTTACCAATACTCTAGTGCGGTACTGAAAGGGTAACAATGTCTCCAGAATTATGTGCTTCAAAATGAAGTTTAACATGGAATCTGTTAACCACCATAATTGCTGCATGTTTGGCATCTCTTAGTATTTCTTCCCGATTAATTCAGGGTTTATCTGGTGAAATCTGAGAGTAGAAAACCTCAATGTGATAACGATGCGCAACTCAGACTTCACAAACATCCATGTGCCCACTGATTGGACTTTTAAACTCAACGTTGGATAATGGTCCAAGTTAAGACTAGGTTGTCTGCCTAGTGCCGTTTTTCTGCTAATATAGCCTCAGCTGTAGGGCTCAAGTATGTTGCACTAAATCGTGTATATATATATATATATATATATATATATATATATATATATATAGCCCTTTAAGCACCAAAGTGCATTTGCGGGGGGGGGAAATGCACAGTAGTGAAATGCCAGCAATGGACCACTGCATGTTAGCAACTCAACCTATGTAGGAGTTTAATTAAGGTCATACATCTGGATCAGAGCAATGCTCTCAAGTTTTGCTGCTACGTCTGTGGATCTGAAAAGTGCTAGGTAGCTCAACTATTTAATACCAAGTAATGGACATAGGTTAGTGAATACAGTCTGGCCTACATTTGAAGCGTTTTGGTATGTGGATATTACTGAAATCAAGCAAGTAGCTTTCTTACTCACAAGTGCGAGGATAGATGTGGCTGCATAAGCCAATACCTGCCATCTATGGAGTAGTACATTTATACAGTTCAAACCACAGAAAACAAGCATTGGCATAGCCAATAGGTCTCGCCTTTGGGGCCTTATAAGTGTTTAGCCAGAGCTATTGACTTTGCCAATGTCTTCAAGCTGTGCTGTAGAGAAGTGTGGCTGCTGTGCAGCATGCTGAAAAGTTATTATAAAAAAGTGTCAGAAGCATTTCTACTTTATATATGACCAAGAAGGCATTATGTAAAACTGAACGACCATATTTAAAAAAGTATTTACAATAAAAAATGTCCAGTTTTCTTTTGTTCTTGCAATGCTGGCAACTTGTTTCTGCCTATTGCAATGGTTGTTTGTTAAAGCTTCTTTTTTTGAGGGGGCATAAACAATCGGAGGGTGAAGGTTGGGAACTAGTACCTGTATTATAACACTATCAGCGGCCAGACGCTAGGGGAGAATCAACAGATGCCAGATTCCGAGAGCAGGCTGAGACGATGCTGTGGCGGCACCGAGCGATGCTGTGGCGGCACCGAGCGATACTGTGGTGTTGCTGAGTGAGAGATAGAGTGAAGATATAATGCCCAATTAGAGAGGGTAGTGAGCGAGAAAGAGAAAGGGTGTACATAGAATAAAGAGTGGAGCGGGATAGAGAGAAAGGGGAGAGTGAATGAAGGAGTTTGAAAGAGAAACAGATAAAGGGATGAGAGAATGAAAGGCTAAAAAAGATTGAGAGAGAATTAGAGAGGGGAGAGGGAGAGAAGGAGCGAGACAATAAGAGTGGGGGAGTGGAGTTTAAATAGAGTGAAGTAGTGATGCGGAAAAAGTAACCTTAAATATAGCTTTGCGCGAATAAATATAAAATAAAAAAAAGAGACAAAAATACTGGTAATTAGGCTGTGACTCCCAATATAAAACAAATAGCGATATAGGGTGAAATCAACCCACCGAAGCAATATTTCTAACTAGACAAAAAAATGCTTGCATTTCAATGCTAATCGCTGTTGTTTTTCATGTGACTAGTCCAGGGCCGTCAGTTGGTAATGTGAGCTCCTGTTGCGATTGAAACATCAGAGTCCAGAGAGTTAATGAGCCATGACGAGGAAATTAGGAAGAGATAGGAAACCCAGATGCACATGCACGCCATCGAAGCCAGTGGGTTTGCACTTCCAAAACCCGCTTACTAAAACTCTCGGCCAGACCAGCGCAAGCGCTGGTGCAGGCCGAGACCTAAAAAGATCTAAATGTAATGCAACTCTTCCAAATATATTACTGCCATTGACTTTAAGGAAATAAACCTCATGGATACATATCTTATTTCAGGCGGTATGTTCTGATGCGAGGCAATTGTTTATTTGAGACCTTTCAAGCAGCAGGCCAGTCATCTTTCTGGGCCCCACAGTTACATATTGTAAACTAACCTGACAAAGCAGGTGAGCTACTCCAAGACGGTCTGCCTGGGGCTACTGGTAGCTCACGATATTGGAGGTTCCTGGTTTAAAGTGACATCACGGACATGGCCAGTGAGTTAAAGGCTTGCTGTTGGTAATTGGCAGTTCAAAGTAAGCCTTTTAACACTTGTTTTAGTTGCGGAGTACAATTACAGTACAAAGCGCGAGATCTCTTTTTTTTAACTTGGCGAATTGGAGAATGGGCTCCTCTCGGAGTGCTCCATACGAGCATTAAGGGATTTTAGGACAGCCAGGGACACATGGAAAATGGTTCCCACACCAATCTTGGGGATGTTCCCACACTGCTGGGGCTGCAGCAGCAACTGTTGCAGATTTACAATGCTATCAGCTTGCAGTAGCAAGTACGTGCTAAATGTGTCGGCCTACACCGGCGGGAAGCGAGTGTCCCGCGGCACCTCATGGGTGGGAACAGCAAGGAGATAAGCAATGGCCGCGCGGCCGTGAAACTGACATGGCCGCGAAAGTGAAAGTAATCGTGGGGGAAGCCATATGGCGCCTGATCACGCGTGAACGCAAGCTGGTCGCCAGCAAACTGCTGTTTGCACTTCCAAAACCCGCTTACTAAAACTCACCAGAGCAGCGCATGCGCTGGCTCAGGCGAGACCTAAAAAGTGCAACAGCAGATATAGGCGTGGCAAACCCAGTGATTTAGCCAGGTACGAGGCTCCACTCAGATTTGTGGATGTGATAACTGGTCCTTTCATCCACTTTAATCTATCCCCACACACCATAGCCTAGGTTATGAGTTGTACAGCACTGGTGGGGTGCAAATCCCATACCAGTAATTACCAATACTGTGTAGTAACAACCCACCAGTACCATATAATTACAAGACCAGATTTACCAGGTGGTATTCTGTATGGTAGCACCTTTTCCATGAGTTAAACATTTACTGCCTGGATTCTACCCTCATGCCTGGTCTGAGCATGGAAGTGGCCCTTGCTACTATATAGGCTTCTCAGTGAATTTACCTGCTAAAATGGTGTTGGGTTCCCACCTCCAGTAAATCCAAGCGCAGAAATACTTGACATCTTACTTGTGCATGTAAAAAAAAAAAAAAACGACATTTAGGCTGGGCGACTACCTACCTCAATGAATGAGCAACCCTATTCAGTATAAATGCTTCAAGTTAAATTAGCAGAGCTCAACTCCCTGGTAGCCACAGCACAGATCAGACTCCCCAGGTCTGACAACAGGTCCATTCCTAGTCTGCTCCTCCAGTCCAGAGCTCACAAGTGGATACCTGGCACCAACTAAGGGGAATGACTTCTGGGCACACCCTAACCAATGGGTTAAAGTTCCAGGGCCAACCCTACCACCTTGGCATTTTCCAGATAGCAAACATTCTCAGCTATGATGAACTTGGGCTCCGAGGACTAGGGGCATTGTGGGGAGTGTACTACAGCAAGCAAGTGTTCTCAAACACTGAAATCCAGATTAAGGCAGCCACTGCACCCACAAACCAAGACTGAAATCTGATCGTACAAAATCAAGATTCTTCAGCAACCAGATAGTGAATACACAATTGTCTTTGCATCCTGCTGTTCTCTTCCTTTCAAGTGTTCCATAGGACTCCAACTGGTCAAGCAGGATTTGACATTGACAACAAAACACCCTGCATATTCTGCCAAGTTCACTGGGTGCTTTCTCTGCCTGGTAGTTCACTCCCATGCAAAGGAGGGTGCTAGCAGAGCTATGCTAATTACCCTTATGGCAGCAGCTAAAGGGTAACCCACAAGTTGAATTCACCATTTTAAGTCAACTGAAACAGTATAGTTTTCTACCTCGTCCCATTCATGGTAGTAGGTCTTATTAATTTCTAGTGTTTCTCTATGGGCAGCCTACCTACAGTTAAAATAGGGAGGTGCTAGTTACTAACAATGTCAACATTAAATTTCTACACCCTGCCTTGTGGGCTATAAAACCTACATGTGAGTGACTTAATATTTAAAAGAAAGGTTTGTCAAAAAGGATACCTTTGGATAAATTGCAGTGCATGTTGTGCACCCCCAGATCCAGGCTACAATAGTAAGCTTCAAACCATATTTACACTTACACTGTAGAGGCATTTAACTCCAGACCCGTGGTACACCATGTACCACATACATGAAGCAATGAAACAAAGGTTCTGTAGATGCCTATCGAATGCAGCAACATTTTAATACAATTTCAAACTAGAACTTCCTATTCATAGTGGCTTTAGTAGCAAGCTTGGACCCCATAGCACTATACACATCACTAGCCCCCAGTGCAACTACAAGGTGTCAGTTTGACTGCCTAGTTAGTGATTGCATTAACCAATTAATGTTGCATTAGCAATTCATTTCCCACCAATTCTTATGTGCAATCATTAAGGTGTGCATTATATACATATACCAGACGGTAAAAGTACACGCTATTTGCAGAATATTTCTTTCTAGCCATAACTCAGGCCCCACCACAGTCACGGTAATAGTTCCCATGGTTTAATGCGATTCAATCTCTGGATGACCAGCAAAATAACTAGTACGTAACCAATTGAGGACCCGGACCCATCACCGTCAAACAGCTAAAGATTACTGGAAGCTGCAGCAGTCTGGGCTAAGATACATAATGAGGCGGCTAAGTCTTAACAGTTTTAGCCTGGATGTGTGGGCCTGCTCACAGGCACTGTGTGCATTGCTAGGAATGGAACAGCTTTATCTCAGGAGACATAATTTGTCACAGCTCCCCTGTTGCACAAATGTTAGGATTTTTAGTCCTAACTCGCCCATCACTACCAAGTTCAAACACTGACCAAGGTAACGCCAGTCCTTTAGAAGAAAAAGAGGCCAGGTAGAGACAAAAGGCAGCATCGTAGTTACTGTATTAGACAGTGCCTACAGGGAGGTTGTGCTTCCTAATAAGAGAATCCTGCTTGCTTACCATTGCAGAAGAGGTTGCGATCACTTCTGAGATGGACTCTACATGATCTGTAGCAGAGTGTCAACTTCCATACCGTGGCAAAGAAAAATGTTAGGTACTCACAGAACCAGTCACCATGTCTGAAGTGCCCGAGTATCAGCCTACATCCAATAACCCTCCCATCAAGCATGCACCCTGGCATTGCCTCCACTAGCAAGCCCCATATAAACCTATATTCCCACTAAGCATGTTTGCCAGGAAACCACCTGAAGGCCTCATTTGACAATTTTCGCTATTTAGTTCTAAATTGCAGGGGGAAGTTGTGCATATGTATAACCACCATTATCAAATCCAGTTAGTGGCGCCTTTCGGTCCTCACCTTTCAACAAGGCTATGCAGCATGGCTAATAGCTTAAAAAGCCTGCAATGGCACAACTGAGAGCCACTCAACATTGATCAGTTAAAGATTGCAACGGAGGGAAAGGATTCTGGGGAAAAGCACGTGTGCGAGAAAGCACGCAAGCACACCACAGGAAGCAGTGCCAAGCAAATGGAAAGGTACAAGTAATAAGGCCGTGCCACCCGGGAGAGTGCAAGGGGGGGGGGGGAGTCAAAGCTACACCAGGCAACGAATAAAAACAAGCCAATGTGCGACAATAAAGACAGATTGCGCTAGGCTCGCTGCAAGGTCACACAGGTCTTCCACAGCCAAGCGAGACCTAAAATGCAGTTTGCTGACAACTATTATCTTCCCTACGGCGGTAATCTCGTTAAACTTTGCTTTAAAATCCTCTGCAACCATTGTATGAATCAGTAGGGACACGGGCACCTGCTTACAGAATAGTAGGCTGGAAGAATTTAGTGACGTGATGCTCAAAGACAATGTGCGTTCCAGAAATAGTGCCACTTACTGTTCCACCTTTCCTGCAGTATTGGTCCATAAAGGAAACAAGCGCGCAGCAAATGGAAAAAAAAAAAAAAAAAAAAAAGGACGGAGGCACGAGCCAGCTGCAACCCGCAAGCGCTTTTTTTTTTTTTTTTTTTTTAAATGAGCGTAGTGGGAACAGAAGCTACGGGGGCGATAACCGAGGTCAGCAGGGGACACCAAAAAACATGAACGCGAAAGCAACATTTGGTAAGGGCGTGGGGCAGTCGTTTGGGTATGCAAAAAATGGGAGAGAAGAGTACAGGTACACGAGTCGACAGATCGAAAACCTGTGCTTTAAATCCAAGCAGCGGAAATGCCAGAAAAGCGATGAACTTACCAACGATACCACACTATCGCCGTCACACTTTAAAATCTTGGGCATGGCAGCAACCAGAAAAACCTTCAAAGTTTAAGCCAATTTCTTTTGCGGTTTTGAAAACAGTTTAAGCCATGCGATTTAGGTAAGAATCTATTCAAGCTTAGCCCAAAAATGCTTAGGTAAATCCGACTAACGTTGTTGCTAGCCCACCTTTAACAAAACATTTAAGGTTATTTTGCAAACTGCTATATCAAGCTACACAGGCATTAGTGCTATTTTAGAGCATGAAAAGTCTAGTAGACAATAGTTACCCATGACAATTCATTAAAAGCTACCATGCCAACCTCGCCAGGTACTTTCTGCTTGGAGGCAAAATGGAGAAAAAGTACCTTATGAGCACAACACTTCATATCAATGCCCAAAGAACGCAATGGAAATCGCAAACAAAGCTATTTCAATTTAGAAAGCGACTGTCCCACATCACGCAGCAGTGTTCAAAACCAGACAAACCCAAATATGCCCCTACAGATTTGATGCACTTGCCCAAGACACCACTGAGTTTACAGTTGGTGCCAATAAGCACACGAACGCCCACTATGTAACATTAACCGGCTCAGAAGCATTCGCAAGCCCTCTAGACCACACCACAATTAATCCGAAACACGTTAGTAGTAAAGGCATGTTATGTTGTCAGTGTGATGCTCCGTTTAGGAGACTCACCGAAACACGGGGTACTACAAACCAAAAGCAGCAGCAAAAATGTTTCAATTGACAGTAAAGTGTATCAAGAATGATGGTTAAAGATGAAGAAAAACATCTTTATTATAATTGCTACACAAGGAAGCAAAACTGAACAAGTCCAGAACTTCCGAAATCTCAATCATAGTATCCTGTCAAGGTAACCGCAGCTTGAAGCCAACTGAAAGTCTTTCCAGGACACGGACGTACACTTCAGAGACAAAGGTTGACACGATGTTCGGGTTCTTCTGCAGTAAGCCATATTCATCAGTCCAGCTATATGTAGATCCAGCCGTTCTGTGCGGGAGTGTGGCAGGTGACATCCGGCAGACGCTTCATAGTCTCCATTCAGAAGCTCTATGCTCAGGTTTGCACCCCCGTAGCCGAAGCTTACTTGGACCTCTGCCTCATCTTTCGCCTCTTACGCTTCAGCCTAGAAGGAACAAAATATTTCAATGCCATTGTAAAAAGATTAACTATCCAGAAAAGGCTATTAACACCAACCACAGAATAAAAAGCAACCAATACAGAACGTGAAGCAGAATCTGCAGCAGTTTACTGCAGTTAGCGAATTACCCCAGGTTCGCTGCTTGTGATCAGCACTGTCAGAACTTAAGGGACATATTTACTAGCAACGCGACCACCGCGTTAAGCACTTCCTCACTTTTGAAACCCAGAGGTGCGCCATATTTACAAAAATGCGGCCTAGCGCAGGCACCCTCGCGCCATGTTGCAAGGGTGCCTGCACTGCAGTGGGGGATAGTTTGAGCAGGAAGGGACACCTTCCTGCACAAACCATCTTTACAGGAGATTTGCTTTTATGTGTGCTGCGCAGCCCACAAGGAAAGTGCAAAATTCCTC
Organism: Calotriton arnoldi; assembly: GCA_963921515.1. NCBI lineage: Eukaryota > Metazoa > Chordata > Amphibia > Caudata > Salamandridae > Calotriton > Calotriton arnoldi. The sequence continues at coordinate 1,024,287 of CAWUFW010006526.1, read as the reverse complement.
GTATCGCTTGAAGACGAGGTATTGCCTGGTCATTTTTGGCACTGCCCCCACCATGTAAATATAGGGCAGGGTCAAAGAGCAACGGGGTTGTGGTGGAACGCCCACCGCAACACTCATTGCCAACCCTTTCACGCTAAGTATAGCGTGGAAGAGTGCCTTTATAAGGTGGCCTTAAGCCACCTCAAGTTGCTTAACGCAACCCTGTAAATACGGCAAAGCCCAGATCGCCACAGGAACGTCAAAAAAGTGACGTTCCTGTGGCGGTAGGGGCTGGTAAATATACCCCAAATGCTTAGCTCTGCTGATTCTGAATAGAAGGGTGAAGGTCATTGGCTTGGAGCCTTCCCATCATGCAGATGGCTTAATAGCGCAGCTTGTAGGCAGCAGCCACTTAGAAGCACACTGATCGCTTTCTGCTGAGCAGACTGCACATAACTATTAATTTGCAAATACGACCCGTGTCTTATAGCAGTACTTAGTTGCTCATTTAAACGTGCAACATCAAAGATAAGTAGATGCACTGAGCCAATAGTGGCTACTATTGTACTGGTATAAAACGTAAGGCTAGGGGTATCTGGCTTTAATTTGAGGTACAATAGAATTAGAACCACTGCCATGGGAACCCAAACCACCCTGCCCACGCCTGCGTTTCTGCAGTGGAAGGAGCTTAAAGGTTGACTTATCGATCAGTCACGTAATGGGATATTAAACTGGTACCAATGAGGTGAAACCTATGCCCCGTGTTTTAAAAAAAATCATTTTCAATTAGCCATATTGGGTCAGTGTGCCTTTCCTTGCCGCATAATTCCAGTGATCCTGGTATAACGCACCATATAAATTTAAGTGCAATACAGCATTACCAACACCACCCAGATACAGAAAGCTAAAAAACGCCAGCCTTAAACAGAAGCATTTTTTGCAACAAAAACATAGGGAAAGACCGCACCATAATGTATTTAGTTTGGGCCAGTGGGATGGTAGCAGAAAAAGAGCATGTTTGGTATGGGCAGTCTCAGTCAAAAAAGGGAAAGCACCAACCATAAATTGTGCTTGGGTGGTACCGGCCAACAGACTGGACATAACGCCAAATATAAGCTGGATTCTTAAATACCCAACAGCGGTACTGACCATTCCATTTTAGAAATCTAGTTATGGCCTCTTAGCCTGCCGATTGATTTAAAAAGAAATCTCAATATCAAGTACCGCTGAATAGAGCCAGACTGCAATACTAGATCAAATTTAGTGTGACCTCTCCATGCAATGCCAATATGTAATTTAATACCTTAAACTGCACTGGCTGGCACTGTCAACGTACAGCACAACACGTGGGGTGCTTTAACATTGCCTTGGGTGGCAGGGTTTAAGAGCATCAGCAATTCACATTGGTCAGCTGCTGCAAGTTAATCAGGAGGCGTCAGAGAACATTTAAGGCAATGTAACATCCATGTGTTAATTAAATCATGCAGATTTGTAGAGTGCAGTATCACCCAGAGTTAACCTGGATACAAAGAGCTAGTCTAGGCACACCTAGGACCTGGAAGGACCACTCAAAAAGCCAGGTCTACAGCTTCCTGTAGAATTCGATTGAGTAGATGACCATGTTGTTAAGTCATTTAGAGCGTTGTAGAAGGCATGACAGCTGGACCTGGTCTATGCATGGGATTAGCGTAAGCAGGAGTCAGGACAAGCGGAGGTGGCTGGAAGATTTGTGAAAGCAGATGCGAACATACGCACATACCATGGGACGCTGTTTAACAGGAATGGAAGCTACTTTCAGAAGCGCGCGTGCGACTCCAATACATTAATTGCATAACAAAAGCAAGTCTCCAAAAAGTAAGAGCCTACCTGCGCATACGCTTCTTCCTCCACTGAAAAAATAAACACAAGACGCATTGGTTAGAATATAGACAAAAATACAACACTCCCGATGAAAAAAGTGCAGCGATAGATACGTCTCACACGAGGTGGGTCCAGACAGAGCAACTTACAATTCTCCTTATCGCACATGAGTCTACTGCACCAAGGCGGTGTGTGCGCTCAAATTGAACATTAAACCGCATTGCCTTCGGACATGGATAAGAAAGGAGCTCACCCCCAAACAAGTAAACAATAGTGCGTAGTCTCACATCAATCACAGAAACATGCCACCAGCGGGGTCTATCTAGACAAAACGTTCATACATAGAACCAAAACAGATCCGTTTGTTTCTCAAGATCCAACTGCTAGATATCAGACCGCCATTTCCTATGATACTAAAAACTTGTACGATTAAACTGTACGATCAATCGTTGCCACTGGATTACAGAACGACATAGTCGGCACAGGCCCTAATATCCCGATAATTATAGTATTTAAGGAAAAATTGCGGCTAGTCCGGACTGCTTACTACCAGTTCCCTCCCACCTAAACAGCGCGTGTTATTCGCGAGCAGTAGCACAATGTCGCCCGGCCTGCCAGCCAAAGTGCCGCCCCCCCCCGAAGGTGCATCGTCATGTAACAAACCGTCACCATACATGCAATTAACAAAAGGCACCGCTTACCTTGGCTCTCATCTCCGGAAGCTCAGCCTGTGAAGCGACAAGAACAAATCGTTAACTTTCGGGGCGGATGGCACCAGGATGCTGCGGATAGAGAACGGATACAGCAGGGCCGCTCAGCAGTCAATGAGCTCAACACCTACCTTCCAAGATGGCGCCAATGACAAGAGAACGTCACAGCGCCGGACTGCCATATATATAGGGAGGGAGGTTCCTTACATCACTTCCGAAATCTGGATGTGCAGGGGGAATGTGGGAGTTGTGGTTTTTCAGTCGGCATCCATTTTGTATCACCTTCAATATTGCAGCCTGTGCCAAATAGTGTTTGATCTGGAACGCAGCCCGGGTCTAATTGACAAAGAAAAGCTTCAGTGTGTAGAAGGCACCAATGCCATTCACACGATAGAATATCTGAAATGTGACTGCATTCTGCATTGTTTTAATACACATACCAGAGGAAAATATATACGCTTATTATCTTCGATGTAGAGCATTCAGTACATTTAATTTGTACCTAGATTTATCCTATTTTGTTTTTGCACAATGATGAAAACATTTAATAATCAGCACTGGAACACCTCCTCCCTGAATTTACTTTAAAGACTGTGGTGGTCGTCTTCATAGCTGGAGGACCTCGTGGCGCAACGGTAGCGCGTCTGACTCCAGATCAGAAGGCTGCGTGTTCGAATCACGTCGGGGTCATTAACTTTCTTTTTATTTGAAATATTGCCCTCATTTACGTATATAATCTACCTTTAAAACGTAATAAGATATGAAGTAGGTACGTTTTTACATTTATTCCAGGAAAATATTTTTACCTCGGACAAATTGCCAATAGCATCTGCACGCACAACCGAGTTCCTACCTTTCTAAAAGAAAACAATAGGTACATGTTTTCAGATTTACAAAGGGCCAGGACCTTTATGGCATTTTGTAGAGCACAGCAATGTGGGTTTGATGTCACTTCACAGTGTTGGGTGGTGGATTCGGTATTGGGGTGACCAAATGGAAAGGGTGCAAATTCAGGATGGTGAGTGTAAAAATTCAGGACAGAAGGTCAAAATTCAGGACAAAAGGTACGTTTTACAGAAACATCAGAGGAGGTCGTGTAATATAGTATTTAAGTAAGTAAATAGACAACCAACATAAGTACAAGTCAAAATGAATTTATATTAGGTTGAGACAATCGTGCACTTCATGGTGTTTAGGTATGCGCGCAGCTTTGAGCGACTGTGCAGGTCTTTTTGTGGTATTTCATATGATCATAATCTATTTATATGGTTACTGCACAGGGTTGTCCTGTCTGATATTTATGGGAACTAGTATACTGATTGGGCTGTTTCATTTCTGCGAGCTGTAAACTGCAGATTCTCATTGATGCACAGAAGTGTGCTACAGACTAAAAACTGTATACGCTGTTGAGTCATTATTGTAGGTCAGAAGGATGCACTGTCTTTTACATACAGAACATTTTCCATTGCATGGAAGCAAAATGACAACATGCAGTTTTACTGATAAAACTATATAGCGTACATGCAAAAAGAACACTTGATGGACAGAATGCAGAACAATGTCATACATTCACCCCAGTACAGAGATCTGGGCCTAAATCAATCATTTTTTTGCTCACCATGCCATTCCAGTTTGGACCCAGCCATATGCAAATCAGTCTTGACCCTGCACGCAATGGGAACAGTCCAGCCCGAACTGCCAGGCCAGGTCCTCCCTGGACTGGAAACAAGCATCCTAGGACCGGTTTCGGGGTTTCACCCCTCTTCAGCCAAGATAGCTTGATTCCAGAGGCATGGAGAGCACGGGACCCACGTCTGGGCATACCCATCCCACTCGGGGTGACAAATGCAAAAAGAACACTTGATGGACAGAATGCAGAACAATGTCATACATTCACCCCAGTACAGAGATCTGGGCCTTAATCCATCGTTTTTTGCTCACCATGCCATTCCAGTTTGGACCCAGCCATATGCAAATCAGTCTTGACCCTGCACCCAATGGGAACAGTCCAGCCCGAACTGCCAGGCCAGGTCCTCCCTGGACTGGAAACAAGCATCCTAGGACCGGTTTCGGGGTTTCACCCCTCTTCAGCCAGGATAGCTTGATTCCAGAGGCATGGAGAGCACGGGACCCACGTCTGGGCATCCATCAATTGTGTGTCTTTTATATGGCGCACAAACAATAATGTGTGGAAATGTGGTTTCAGCAAATATGTATCATTTGAACATCACCAAGTAAAGTGTCTAAATTTCCAACAAGTGGTCCATTTGTGGTTTTTTAACTGCTGATATGTTTTGAAACATTTGCACAGTTCCTTTATAGGTATTTAAAATGTGGTTGTGTGTTACAAAAAAGCTGCCTTTGTTTTTACACGCCTTTACCACCACAACAAGACTGTCAACTAGTCCACTTTACTATTCTGTCTTTGACTGCAAAGTTAGAGAATTTTGTAAAAACCAATCCACATGTTAAAGGAGTAAGCAGAAATTTGTCAGACTATACAGCCTGACATTTGCCCTCAATTCTTGAACACATAGGGCCTGATTCTGAGTTTGGCGGTGTGGGAGCAGGGTGGCACACCACCGCCCCGCTCCCACACTGCCAAAGCTCACTGCTGGCCGCCAGCCAGATTACGAGTTTTCTCGTGTGCGGGGCGATTTTGTGCGTGGCCGCTCGTGGCATTGAGTTATTTATTGGCAGGGGCCATTTGCTGTAAAACAGATATGATTTAATTACTAAATATTCAAAGCAAGAGTGCATTTTGAGTAGCGGTTTCCTATGTTAGGGGACATACCTCTATTTGAAGAGTTCGCAGTAGCGGCCACTCCTTTTAGATAGCGTTCGCGTTGCTTTACTCGTGTTTTCTGCAATAAAGTTTCAGGACGCGGTTAGTTGTTTGGGCTTTAGCTTACATGGCGGTTAATTATTTTGTTAATAGTGCTAAGCTTACCTCATTTAAAAATGCGGTTTAACGGCATCTTATTTCGTGTCTGTTACCTTCATGACTTCTGTGTCAAACAGTGGGCATTTCTTGAAGAGCTCTATCTAATATGGCTCTTTCCCCGAGTTTCTGGGAAATGTGGTTTCAGATTCTTCGGCCAATAGGATGTTATTCATTTGGTGAGCCTATATATTGCATTGTGGGCAATGTAGTTTTTAAGTTTTTGACAACTCTGTCATGCTGTTGAGGCCTGTCATAGCGCTATTATATTTGAGGATTAGATATGCTTCTTTTTGAAGTAAAGCACTATCTATATCGATTGGTCGTTTTGATGAATTAACTACTGCTAGAACTGTCCATTTGAATTGATTTTCTCCATGGGACTTCTCAATAAAGTGGTCTACCATTGGGGCAGTGATTACCTTCTTCTTTATTCTAGATCGATGATGTGTAATTCGAGTGTTTACCTGTTGATAGGTCTTCCCTATGTATATTTTCATGCAGGGACATATTATAGCATAAACTACGTTCTTAGTTTTGCAGTTAGTGAAATCTGGATGTTTCCATTTAATACTGTTGTGAATGAATTCTGTACCTTCTATGGTTGTACTACAGGCCACACAGTTGCCGCATTTCCGATGACCTTCAATCGGTTTAAGGTTCCACTGCGATAGTAGGTTACTCTTCTGTTTGGGTAACGAAATGTCTGCACGTACTATTTGCTGTCCAATACTTTGGTTCTTTTTCATAGCGAACAGAGGTTTCGGAAAAGGGCATTCAAGATTCTCAAGGAGGAGCCAGTTCTTCAAAATAATTTGCCTAAACTTATTTGTGTCCGGACTAAATGTTGACACACATACTAGTCTCTCCAAAGTTTTTTTCTCTTTTACTTGGAGGAGGCTCTCTCGAGGTGTGAACCAAGCTCTTTTAGTTGAGTGTATTAGCATCTTCTTTGGATAACCTCTTTTGGTTATTTCCTTACAAAAGATAGCAGCGTGTTCTTCAAAATCAGATTTCTGAGTGCAGTTTCTCCTGATTCTTAAGAGCTGCCCATATGGGAGGTTTTCTTTAAGGCTTCTTGGGTGCGCGCTCTTATGGTGTAGGATGGTGTTTTTGTCTGTCTCTTTCCTATAGAGGGATGTTATCAGTTGATTCTCGAAGGGTGTAATCTCTACATCCAGGAATGTCATCTTGGTTTTACTGGATTGAACCGAAAACTTTATGTCTTCGTGTCGGGCATTCAGCCATTCGTGGAACGAATTCAACTCCATCTGGTTCCCCTGCCACAGGCACCAGATGTCGTCGATGTATCGTAGCCACTGTAGTATTTTGCCTCTAAAAGGGTTGTTGTTTTCAATAAACCTTTTTTCATACTGGGCCATGTAGAGGACCGCCATTTCTGGAGCATAAGGGCATCCCATGGCGGTGCCCTTTACTTGGATAAAAAATTGTTCTTCAAACCTAAAGTAATTCTTTTTGAGGGCCACCTCTGCTAATTGCAGAATGAACATTGTGGGGACCCTATGGGGTCGCTCTCTACTCTCTAAATACAGCTCCATCACCTGTAACGCCTCATCTTGAGGTATCTGTGTGTAAAGTGATGTGACGTCAAATGTCACCATCATCTGTGTTTGTTCATCAAATGGTATGCCCTCTATTTTCATGATGAAATCTGTAGTATCTCGCAGATATGATGGTACATCTCTGAGAAAAGGCTTTAAAAAGAAATCTACATAGTTAGAGATTGGCTCTAAAATAGAATCGCAACCCGAGACTATCGGTCTCCCTGGAGGCTCTTCCAGGTTTTTATGAATCTTTGGCAGGAAGTATAATATCGGTGTTCTTGGAATTTTTTTTGTTAAGAAATCAAATTCTTTAGGTCCCAAGAACCCTCCTTCTAATCCCAGTTGTAATATTCCTGAGATTATATCTTTTATGGATTGTACTGGGTCTTCTTTAACAGGTTGATACCAAGTCTGGTTGTTTCTTCCTTCATTCAGATACATCTCTCTGGGCCAGATAACTACTGCACCACCCTTATCAGCCTGTTTAATGACCACCGACGTGTCTGATCTAAGGTTTTGTATGGCTGCTTGCTGTTTTAAATTAATATTTCTATAGACGTATCTCTTTGTCTTTACTAGTTTGTTGATGGACGATAGAACCGTTTGTTCAAAAGCATAGATCTGTTTAGGGATGTTTTGAGTAGGAATGAATTTGGATTTATTTCTAAAACCTGTCACTTCGTTGTTTGCTATTGGTTCATTATTTGCAAAAAAAGCTTTTAGCCTAATTTTTCGACAGAACTCTATAGCCTCTAGTTTGAGCCTTGTGTAATCTGTCGGTTTGTTAGGAACAAATTTAAGGCCCAAATTGAGCACAGTTTCTTCGTCTCTAGACAGATGTTTCTGTGATAAATTCACTATAGTGGATGTTTCTACGACTTGTAGAATCGGTTTCGGGTTCTCATTTCCCTTGGTGGTTTGAACCTTGCTTTTTGTTGCTGTCTGCCCCTGTCTAAAAAAGCTACCTGCTTTTTGGGATTGCCTTCTCTAGAGTCCGATTCTCCTGAAGATTCAGATGATGACGTGTCTGAAAAAGTGGTGAAGCGGTTCTTCGAACGTCCTTGATAGGTGGTAAGAGCTCTACGTGATTCAATGGAGGTATAATAATCCTCCTTCAGAAATGGATAAACGTGTTCAATGTTAAATGTCTTTGTATCTTTTTCAAATTTGGCACTTTTTATGTTTATGGTACTATCCTTGAAGACTTGAATGTCCTTTTCGATTTTTTCGAGAAGGGCCTTAGCTTCTGTCACCGACTGGTTGTCTTTAATAGTCTGTGTCAGCTGCTCTAGCTCCTCTACTTCTTTTAGGCACAGTCTTTGGGCCGTTTCTATCGTGTGGACCATAAGGTCTCTACTACACTTTGTGTTAATAAAGCTAAAGCCTCTCTTGTATTCGGTGTCTTCTATAAATATCACTGGGACATTTTTAACTTGGAGTCCCCAAGGGATAGTTCCTGCTCTTAAATGCTCCAAGAGAAAATGTCCGTGTAGCTCAGTGCGGATATGTTTCTTGTGAAGACGTGTTAACTTTTCAGCTTCATTCTGCTGTCTTGCAGATGAGATCAGTGAAATTGTGGAGAAGGGCGAAGGAGCAGAAATTAAATTTTGGATGTGGCTTTCTGTAAAAGACAACGTGTCTTTTTCTGACATTCTTTACAGGAAGGTGGGATGCCTGCCTGTATTGAAGTTATTCAATACTTGGGAAAGGACACTTTGTTTCTAAAGTCCCTTCTCTCGCGGGTCATCACCCGCTCTATAGTCTTAAGAAAAAGGGAGTTAGGCCCAAGGGACGAGACACAGGCAGGGCCGTTTTATAATAATCAAAAGGAAGGAATGGGCCTATGTCTCACGTTCTTTATAAGCGTTGATAGTTTCGCTTTGTGGCCAAACACATTACTTTTTGTTTGAACCAGTATTTTATTTATACCTTTTTATTTTACAAATTATTTTTGTTTTTCTATGATTATTTCAACATGAAAAAGACAAATGTCAAGTCATATCTATATTCTATACATAATCATTTACAAAACATCATAAATACACATAAATCATAAAACATTACTATACGACAAACATATTATACAAAATACATCACAATCAACATTTAACGGAAAAAACATCCAATACATAGATACTCTCACACCAAGGTTGGTGGTGGACTAAAGTAATGATCCTAGACTTTCTTATAATGTCTGTATCAGGTATCAGTAATAACACAGGGAAAGTTTTAATTTCTCTGAAAGGGAGATTATTTCCTCAGTTCACAGGCTGGAATTGAATTCGACATTCCTCTGTGTTTTTATCATGTGCCGACGCGTTTCGAATCCTGGGCGTTGAGTACCAGGACCCTCGTCAGGGCTTTTGAATTTTAGCAGCGTTGGTATTTTCTGTAATGGATGTATAACACAAAACAATTGTTTTAGGAACTCCTTTCCTTCTCTCATTTATTTCACTATTTTTCATTGTCTCATTGTGAAACCGTTTTTACCTGAGAAGTGATGGTTATCTTCTCATCAGGTTTTTAACAACCGCTGGAAGGGCTACCTCTCTTTTGTGGAGCTTTCTGTTAAAAACAGAACAAAGTGTCAGGGGTGCCAGTTAGACCTAGTATGTTCTAAGGTTACCGTTACTTTCTATTTCCTACCTTTAACTCTGCTTTTTATTCTCCTTCTTTCTCTCACTGATGTGTGCAGCAAGTTACGTAAACAACGTCTTATAAAAGATATACCTTTGTTATAGTCGCGTATTTCAAAGTGGGACATAGCACATTATTCCTCTATTTTAATGCTTAAGGATTTTATGTACCTGTGTGCGGGGCGATTTTGTGCGTGGCCGCTCGTGGCATTGAGTTATTTATTGGCGGGGGCCATTTGCTGTAAAACAGATATGATTTAATTACTAAATATTCAAAGCAAGAGTGCATTATTTACAATATGGCACACCATGGCGCAAGGTTTGACAGATGCATAAAAAATTCTGACTCATCTGTTGGCCCAAAAGTCATGCATTGCTGGAGTCGTGTCGCAAGCACGACGCAACTCCAGCAATGCATGGGAGGCCTATACTCATTGTACAGCGTCACTCCTTATGCCTGCTTCAAGCAGGCGTAAGGTTTTGACTCAGTGGCATCCTAGAAGTGGTGCAGTGAAATCTTGTAGATTTCACTGCGTCACTTCTACGAGGCTTTCCAGCGTGGGAACGCCCACCCTGCATACATTATACCTGACGCAGGTATAATGTGACACAGGGCTTTACAACATGACGCATCTCCCTAGCTGCGTCACGTTGTAAATTGGCCGGATTGTTATGTAAATCTTCCCCCTTATCTTTTGGCAAAATAAATATATGCAAATGGGTTGAAAATATCCTGGGGCTTATTTACAAGCCCCTTGCGCCGCCGGTCCGTCACTTTTAATAAGGGAAAAAGTGACGTACTGGCGACGCAAGGGGCTTGTAAATAAGTCCCCTTGTGTTTCGACAATCTGGCTTTGATTATCAGTGAAACTAATCCCTCTAGCAAGAGGGATGTAATGTAAGGAAACCGCCATGTTGCTTCCGTGCAGGAAATATATTATGGGGCTTATTTACAAGCCCCTTGCGCTGCCGGTATCTCACTTTTTCCCATATTAAAAGTAACACACCTGCGGCGCAAGGGGCTTGTAAATAAGCCCCATATAAATATGGGAAAAAGTGATGTACCGGCAGCGCAAGGGGCTTGTAAATAAGACCCAAAGGGGCTTATTTACAAGCCCCTTGTGCCACAGGTGCGTGTAGTGATGGTTTTCCGCCTTGAATAATGAGCGCGGAGTCCGTCAGGTGTTTGAAGATCTTTATTGCTATCGGAGGGAGAGCGTGGGGCCAGCTATCTCACGAAACGCCCTCGTAGCTAATGGCCGCCTCAGCTCCCGTCATGCCTTGTGCGGTCACGTGGTGGGTAACAGCTAGACCGCAACACCACATATCTCCCCCCTTCAACAACACCACAAATAAGCACTAACAGTTCATATTCACCAACATGACAATGATGGTGCCAGACATGGGGCGCCAGAAAACATAAACATATTACATTTTTCCGTAAGGGGGGGGGGGGCGTGGAGGGAAAGGAGAAAGGGAGAGAACATGCAGTTGTGAAACGTTACAAGGTGGAAAAGTGATTACATGTCAAACTCTCTGTATCTCTTAGGTAACACTCCCGCTCTGCCTTTGCGGGTGCGTGTGAGGGGTACCTGTGTCCCCAGTGCCTCTTTTGGGTGTGTGCTGGTTTCCCCAGTACTCTCCTCCCGGCCTCTGTTATGTGCAATGGGAATTCCTTGCGTGGTGTCTGGGTCGTGGATGTCATGGCACTCTTGGGGTATGCTGCGTCGTGTGGCTTCCGAAATACTCTGTTCCTTTGTGGTGCCAATAGCACCTTCAATGTCTCTTGTCGTGCCATTTCTCGGTGTGCTTGTACTTGGTCCGTCTTCATCATTATCCAGCTCCCAACCGGCTTGTCCGGTGCGTATAGATGAATCGACCTTGTTCCATCTGATCACTTTATTGCATTTGGCCATTCTACTGTGTGACCATATCTTGCCATCACTTCACAGGGCAGAGCGCGAGTAAGTTTCTCTAACTTGTAAGGGCTCGCTGAACTTGCTGTCTCACTTCCTGCATAATTGGCCAAGCTTCACTCTGACCCATTCCCCCTTTTCTAATGAGACGTCTTGCACTCAGTGCTTCACGTTGTAATTGTCCGTGTAGATTTTCTGAGCTTTCTCCAAGTTGCTCCTGACCACTGCTGGGGACCATTTACTTTGCAACGTGAGGTTCATCCAAACGGCGTTATCTCTTGTGAACGGTTCCCGGCCACGTAGGATCTTGTAGCCAGTCAGGGTGGGTGTGATGCGGTATGCCCAGACAGTGTGTCTGATTTCTGTCTCCCAATTCTTACCCACACTGATAGCTGCTTGTACGGACCCCATGAGCACTCGGTTGAACCGTTCCGCTAGGCCGTTCCCAGCAGGGTGGTATACCGGGGTGTGTTTGGTCGTGACTCCATTTCTTTTGGTGAAAGCGTTCCACTTCTCGGACATGAATTGGGGCCCATTGTCGCATGTGATGATTTTCGGAATCCCTTCTCGTAAGAATGTTGTAGTGAGGAACGCTATGACATTTTCCGTGTCCACTTTCTCGCATATATCTACCTCCGGCCATTTTGAGTATCGGTCAATAAGAACGATTGCGTATTTGGGTACCCCCCAGGAATCCAGAATGGGGCCCAAAATGTCGACGGACAACTCCTCCCAGGGGCTGTTGGGGGTGGTGAACTTCCCTAGAGGTGGTCTTAGCAAGGTCTGTGATTTGTCCGCGTTGCCGCACTGCTCACATGCCCTCACGTACTTCTCCACCTGGTTGTCAACGGCAGGCCACCAGTAAGATTGTTTGACTCATCTCTTCGATTTCACAATTCCTAAGTGGCCTTCATGCAGGATGGTAAGTAGACGATCCACCAACTGTTGAGGAGGGATGACTTTGTTCCCTCGTAGTAAAAATATGGCATCATCACTAATGGAAAGTTCGTCTCGCACCTCCCAGTATTTCCGGAGGTCGTTGTCGACGTGCCTCTTCTCTGGCCAACCCTGCGTGACGAACGTTTTTACGCTCACAAGTTGGGGATCTGGGTCGTATGCTGCCTTCCAGTCTTGTGCGCTGATCACGTCCTCCTGGTCTGTTGTGAACGCTATAGTGTATTCATCCCATTCTGTGTGTGTCGGCGTCCCTTCCATTGCAGCTGATCGGCTGAGGTAATCCGCCACCTTGTTTTTCTTTCCCGGTAAGTAGTCAACATCGTATACAAAGTCCAACAGTCTGAGGGTCATCTTGGCGATGCGTGGTGTGGCACTGGCATGACCGCTAGACATGAGGACTTTAACCAACGGTTTGTGGTCCGTTCTGAGGGTGAACCGGGAGTCCCAGAGATATTGGCGAAATTTCTCCATGGCCCAAACGGCTGCTAGCTTCTCCTTCTCTATGACGCTGATCCTCTCCTCATTGGGGGTGAGGGAACGGGAGGTGAAACTGATGGTGGTTTCCGTGCCATCCGTGGACATCTGTGACAGGACCGCCCCCAAGCCTTTGTCGCTGGCATCTGTGGTCAAGATGGAGGCAGCGGAGTTGTCGAATCCATGTAGGGGAATGGCGTCGCAAATGTCCCTCTTGATTTTCTCAAATTCAGCATTGGAGTCGGCCGACCAACTGAAGACATTTTTCTCTTTCAAGAGTTGACGTAGGTGGTGTGTTTTGGTGGTGAAGTTCTGTACAAATTTACTGTAGAATTCGGCCAATCCCAGGAATGAACGAACTTCCTCTTTGGTTTGAGGAGTGGGTGCAGACATGATAGCTTCAACGTTGGCTTTCTTTGGAGCAATTCCGCTGTCGCTTATTTCGTGCCCCAAGTATGTGACGGAGCATAGGCCAAACCTGCATTTCTCCCATTCCGCTGTGAGGCCGTTAGTTGACAGTGTCCGTAGCACCGCAATCAGTTTTTTGTCATGGTCCTGTTTGGTTTCCCCCATGACCAGTATGTCGTCCTGAAAGTATAGAACTCCACTGATGTCTTTGAATAGTTTGTGCATTAGTTTTTGAAAAACTGCGGCCGCGGATGCCAGGCCAAATGGCATGCGCCGAAATCTGTAACATCCGAATGGCGTGATGAAGGACGTTAATTTCCTGCATGAGGGGTGGAGTGAAATTTGGTGATAAGCTGCTGTGAGGTCTATGGTGCAGAACCATTGGACCCCCTTGGTCTGAGCTAACATTTCGCTGATTTTTGGTAGCGGAAATTTGTCCACGATGATGTTCTTGTTCAGTTCCCTGAGGTCTATGCAGAGGCGCACCTTCCCATTCGGTTTGCGTGCCACCACCTAGGGTGCCAGCCATTCAGCGCTTTCAATGGGCTCAATCATGCTGTTGTCTTCCAGGCGCTTCAATTCCATCTGCACCGCTTCCCTGCAAATGAACGGGATATTCCTGACTTTGTGGCAGACTGGTGTGGCTCCCTCCTTAAGGCAAATTCTGTGCGTAAATTTGGAAAGCTTGCCTATGCTGCCGCCGAAGACTGATGGGAAGTCTTCTTTCAGTTTTCCATTTTCTGGTGCTGGCGGGTTGTCTGTCATGAGCACTTGTGTTTCTCCACCTGGGTTGAGTTGGATCCCCAACGCCCCCTGATCAGCCCACCCCAGCACGGAGGGTCCCTTTTCTGCCACGTACAGTTTGCCTACGGAGGTCCTCCCCTTGAATTCAAATTGAAGTGGGTGAAAGCCTACCATGGGAATCTTCTCTCCCGTGAAGGTGACTGGGTGGATATCGGTGGGGTGTAGGTGAGTACCTAAAGTGCGAACAAAGTCCCTTTCCCAAATGTTGCTTTGAATTATGGTGTATGGGGACCCTGAGTCAACTACCATGGAAACTTGGACTCCCCCAATGGTCAACAAGCAAGATGGTTTCTTACTACTATAGCAATCAATACCCAGAATTTGGTCATTAATGCACAAAATACTGTCATCATCGGCATCTCCCTCCACCCCCTCTGTTTCAGATTCATACATGACACATTTGACGGTGGCGTTGCTGGGTTTCCTTCTGCAGACTTTGCCGAAATGACCCATGACCCCACAAAAGGAACATTTAACTCGGAAGGCCAGACATCGTCTGTCATTAGCCATGTGCGAATGGCTCCCACACCTGTAGCAACTACCTTTGTGGTCACTAGGTGATTTGTTGGGTCTTGTAACTTACGGCATCGGCTTCCTGTTGTTTCTTGCCCCAGCCGTGGGTGGAGGTTTGTCGTTGTGTGCTTTCGTGTCACTCACTCTACACACGGTGGATTTGCTCTCACTGTCTCTTTTCGCTGCAGCTGCACATCTTTTGGACAATTCCGCCTTTTTCACCATAGCTATAATCTCGTTAAGGGGGGCATCCCCACTCACCCATAATTTCTCTTGTATATTGGTATTGACAGTGTGCATTATGATCTGATCTCGCACTAGGTCATCATGAAGGTGGCCAAATTTGCAAGTCACAGCCAGTCTTTTCAGCGCAGCCACGTAGGCCTCCACTGATTCAGTTTCGGTTTGCTTCCTTTGGAAGAAATTATAACGGTCTATGGCAGTGCAGACAACTGGTTGGTAATGACTCTCCAAGTCTTCCAACGCATGCTGAAAGACATCTTCATCAGTGGGGGCCCTGGGCTTTTTGACCATGCTCTCGTACACTCATAACCCTTCCGGCCCTAGATTGTGCAACAGGATTTTCTTCCTGCGTTTACTGGAAAATGCGTCTTCCCCTTCATCTTCCAGGGCCGACAGATGGTTCAAGAAGTGGCCCTTCCAATCTGCCCATTTCATAGCCGGTTCGCCCGGCTTCGGCAGGAAAGGAACTGGGTTGGTGAGTGAGAAGGTCTGCGCACACATTATGGTGAAGTGCTGGTCTGGGGACTACTGGACTTCTTCAGGTGGACGCAGGAGCAGTGGGCAAGCAGTCCTCGTGGGCAGGGGTGGCACTGTGCAACTGGGAGTAGGCCTTGTGTGATCCTACAGCTGCTTCGCCTGGGGTTAGGGCTTGAGTAGTCCTGAGCGCCTCACACGGCAACCCGGAGTGCTCGGTTTGGAGGGCTGTAGAGGGGTAGGAGCCAGCGCACCCCCGTGATGGCTGGCAGGTACTCCACCCGAGGCAAAAGGAGAGCTGTACTAGGGCAGCAAGGCGTGAGTGCTGTCCCTGATTGGGGAGCCCCGTAGGCGATATGCTCCTTCAACATGCACACAGGCCCGTTGCAGGCACTTACTGTAGGGTTGCTTGCCGTGGAGTGTCCTCACGGTGTAGGGCAGCAGTGCTCTGCTGTCCCGGTGCCTGACTCAGCCTTGGACCTGCAGTGGCTGGTGGTCGCGTATTGATTGAAAGCAGGAACTGCCACTGTCTGCCGGGCATCCCGCTGCTGCACTCCCCCTCCGATTGTGAAATGCCGCGTCGGAGCGTGGCGGCCCAAAGTATGCGTGCAGGCGGGGATCGAAGGTTGTCACCGCTCGAGGTGTGCACCACCTCGTCGCCAATTTGTAGTGACGGTTTTCCGCCTTGAATAGTGAGCGCGGAGTCCGTCAGGTGTTTGAAGATCTTTATTGCTATCGGAGGGAGAGCGCGGGGCCAGCTATCTCACGAAACGCCCTCGTAGCTAATGGCCGCCGCAGCTCCCGTCATGCCTTGTGCGGTCACGTGGTGGGTAACAGCTAGACCGCAACACCACAGTGCGTCACTTTTTATATGGGAAAAAGTGAGGTACGGGCGGCGCAAGGGGCTTGTAAATAAGCCCCATAATATTTAGTAACTAATGACGGAACAATAGTTGTATATTTATTTACAAAACGGTAAGAGGGCTTTCGTATTCATTATTGTGTTCAGGAATGTTTAGTATCTTGTGGCGGTACAATAGTTATATATTCATTTAAATTAGAGCAATAGAACTATCCTATTTGTAACGTGTACAGTAAACGCCACAAAAACAAGACAGTTTATCTGTTGGTAAGACATAAATATATGCAAACGGTGGAAAATGTCCAGTGATTCGACAATCTGGCATCGATCACTGTCCTTTAATCCCGTCACTAAAGCATCAAAAGTCTAATCTTGCTTTTGCTTCGCAGAGTAGAAGAGTTATCTTTCGTAACCAACAGTTCATTCTGGGAGAAAGTAAGTCGTCAGTAACTGTTCTAGACCACTATATGAGGGATTGTCAACATCCTCAAATTGATATACTATATAGTATGTCAGGCCTACTGCAATGCACGAGGAGGCACATTAGTCTCTTTTCATTCTCAATGACTAAAGTTCCCATATAAATATCAAAGTCCTTAATCCATTGCCACCATCTGACGCCCACGTTGTTCGTGTCACCCAGGCGGAAAGTTGCAGGTATCCCCAAAGACAATGATTCAGTGTGGCACGATCAGCTTATTGGTTGATGGCAAATTAATGTATGCAACGCCTGCTACAATAGGTTTGCTGTCTTGAGAGGATGAGGAAGCCATTGTGTTCTTTTGTGTGACACTGTATGAATCAGTATGAACAGACCTTTAACATTCAATGAACACACGCCACCTGGTTTTATGCTCGTCTCTAGTGTAGTGACTAAGGTCTCACCTTATCAACCGACTTCAAATACGGAGAACATGAATCAGGTATGTTGATCTGCGTGATTCTTTTATGCACAATTATCATAGCCAGGCTGAACGCCAACACCATACTTCATAGTACAATCATTCAACGTGTAATAACAAGGCACCAATGGCCTCTTGCATGAGGGGTCCACATTGAAGAAAGCAGGAGGTTACAAAGGGCCTGCGCAATGTGAGGCTGCCCGCGGACCACGCAGGGGCCCCCCCTAGGAGGGCGGCCACCTTAGTGCCACATGAAGGCACATAGCCATATGGTCTAGTGTTTGGACCCTCTGGGGTCCGGCGCGTCACGCGTCATTTCCAGCGCGCCAGTGGGCGGGGAGCCAGGTATATATACCTCTCCCGCCCACCTGGCGATTGTTTTTGCCGAGACTGCACGCCGTTTCGGGCGTGTCGCGTCGCCCGGTTTAGAGATATCGCTTGGTTCGGAGATACGGAGGGCGTCAGGTTAGCTGCGGTAAGTTAACCTGCGGTTGCCCAGGGGAAGGGCTTTGGGTTGTCCTGCGTGCCCGTGGTCCTGACTGTGATGCGACGGGGGTATATTTTTCAGGCCGAGCGGGTGGCTACGGCCACCACATAATGGTCTGCTTTGTCCGGTGGCGGGGGCAAAAAGAGCAACGCATGCGGAAGGCCCGCGGCATGGTGAGCCCAGGTCCCGACGGGAGTTGAGGAGATCGATTTAAAAATCCAACAATGCTACGGGCTGAAATAAGGGCGCTGGTGAATTATATTATTGTACGGGATTTTCAGCATGCATGCAAGTTTTCTTTCTCTCTTCGGGCGCTTACATAGGTTCTAGCGAGCATGTAAGTCTTTCTGGTGCGTGTATTTCTTTTGCTCTCACAGGTTGTGGCTGTGCGCGCCTAGGTACAGTGTTTTGTTAAGTGCCATGTGATACCCGCTGCCTCTTCCTGCCCCTGACTTCTCCCGTCTCGCAGGCGCGGCAGGATGTCCTCGCTCCATCCCCTGGTGACCCGGACCTGGTTTCCTCTCTCCTCTGCGCGCTCCCTGTGCAGGGCGGCGCAGGGGTAGGTTGGCCAGTGGGCAGGAGAGGGCAGTGCTTGGGGGGCGGGCAGGGGCCAGGCTTTGCACCCCGCGCCTCGACAATCAGTGCAATGCCCATTAACGCGGACTAGGAGTCAGCTAGATCACACTCTCCTTTCCCCTACGGAACCGGACCTCAGCATAGGACCCGTGCTCCCGGCTTGCCCCGCCTAAAGTTAGTACAGAGATACTGACTCGGACAATACTGAGTCTAAGTCGATCTAGGCATAGGGGCTGTGGGGCCTGTCTGGCCCACTACGAGCGTCATTGAGAATGGCCTGCGGCCTTGCGTGATGTGGTGTAAACACCTGCCTGGAAAAGTGTGAGCATATGTTGAGAGACCCACTACTCGCAATGTTGCGCCCGAGCCCGGCGGTGGCCCCGATGTTAGGGTGAGTCCGGGGCACATTAGGGCGGTGCTGAGTGGTTTTTGAGGTGGGTTGGCCCTATTGGTCATGCCCGGGTCGTTTTTAGGGTTTGTGGTCGCCTCTCGACTGCCATTGTTTTGCTTTGATTTTATTTAAATTAAAAAAAAAGTTCCGGCCATAAAATGCCCTGCTTCACTGAATGGCTGTATTTCCTGCTTCTTACCGAGGTCGGCTGGTGCCCCGTGAGGAGGTGAACGGTGTGGTTGGACTTCCTTGCTGAGGGGGGCATATGCAAAGCGGCATAGGGGCTGTGGGGCGTGTCCGGCCCAGTGCGACCGTCAGGGGAAATGGCCCGCGGCCTTGCGGTTTCCTGAGCTCCGACTGGTTGTTGGGAGGTGCCATGGGGTGATGGACTGCCTCATGGGCATAGGGGTGTAGTGTAGGAGCCATGCCTGCCGCTCGGGGTATGGGCCTGAATTGTGTTTGGGTACGAGCTGGGGGACAGCGGTGGAGTTGTGGTGGGGCCTGGATCGGACACGGTCCCCTTCGGGGCCAGGCCCGAGGCCTAGGTGTCCTGCATGCTTATGGTGTGTCTTTGCTGCACGACTCCCTCATAGGATGCAGTTCTTCAGCCGGGCGCTTCAAGTCCTTTCACAGCGTGTGCACTGCTCGAGGTCAAGGTGGGGAGCTTGTGCAGGGTTTCATTGTCTATTACGTGACTTTGCTGATAAGGCAGAACCTTAGATGAGGTTACTCAAGAGAAAGGTTATGCTTCAATCAATCAATCAATCAGGGGTTTATAAGGCGCGCTACTCACCCGTGAGGGTCTCAAGGCACTGGGGGGGGGGTGGAGGGGCAGCTCCGGATCAGTCGAAGAGCCAGGTCTTGAGGTCCTTCCTGAACGTGTGCAGGGTCGGGGAGCGTCTGATGTTCACCGGGAGCTCTTTCCAGGTTTTGGCTGCGATGTAGGAGAAAGCTCTCCCGCCAATTCGGTTTCTGCGGATGCGGGGGACCTCTGCCAGGGCGAGGTCGGCGGAGCGGAGGTTCCTCTTGGGTACGTGGAAGGAAACTCTCTCGTTGAGGTATTTGGGTCCAATGTTGTTGAGGGATTTGTAGGCGTGGGTGAGGAGTTTGAAGGTGACCCTCTTCTCGACGGGGAGCCAGTGGAGGCCTCGTAGGTGTTGGGTCATGTGCTCGTGACGCGGTGTCCCGAGGATGAGTCTGGCTGCGGAGTTCTGGATGGTTTGGAGTTTGTGTAGAAGAGTTTTGTTGATTCCGGCGTAGAGGGCGTTGCCGTAGTCCAGTCTGCTGGTAATGAGTGCGTGGGTGACGGTCCTTCTGCAGTCAGGAGGGATCCATTTGAAGGTCTTGCGGAGGATGCAAAGGCAGTTGAAACTAGTGGAGGCGACGGCGTTGATCTGGCGGTTCATGGAGAGGGAGGAGTCAAGGATGATGCCAAGGCTTCGTGCGTGGTCTGTAGGGGTGGGTCTTCAGTATTTAAAGGCTACATATACAATCCTCAGGTTAAGCACTAAACTGTTGTTCGGAATCGAGAATATCTGAGGTAATAAGAACGAGAGAGAAGATAGCATGCCGCCCTCTTCTACTTAGAAATGACAGATGTTGACTGGATGAGTTGACATTGATCCCAAAAAACAGGGCACGTAGTCAAAAGTAGGAAGTGTCGGAATGCCAGGACAGTCCTCTGAAAGCCAGGACTGTCCGGGGTAATCTGGGACGTCTTTTACCCCGGCAGAGTCGACCAGATGACATCTATATAGCTATGCCTGCCAGAACAGTGGTGGTTCAGAAACACACTCGAGAATTTACAAAACAGCTAGGAATTAGTTAGTGCTGGGGCGTTTCCAGGACACGCTTGACCGCCGGCATGGGGGGAGCGATTGAGTTGTCATGGCAACCACGAAACCACGGTTTAGCTGAGTATCTCCAGCGTAATGTTATCCCAGAGGAAAGGCATGAGGGAGAGATAATAACGTCTGTATCTAAATTCGCTACTGATTGACTTTAACATAATGTTGACTCAACCCGAGTAGCAAAATGTTGGTAAATAATTTACAGGATGGTTTTAAGGCACAATAGGTAGAATTGCCGTAAGGGAAGTTATTTCACGCTCATGTTTTCACACTTCGGGCATAAAAGTTTGGAGGCCACAAGGTGGCATTGCCCTATTGTTCCTCAACCTGTTTGAATTTATTAGGTAAAGTAATTTAGGCACGGTTAAACGTCACAGCCTAGGCTCTGCCACTTGCTGCTCTCAGGGGCCGGGAGAATCGTTGATGTGTCAAAGTTTCGCTGCTTCGCCGGGCGCTTTTGCTATGTGTGATCCCAATTCCCCCTCCCCCCCCCCCCCGGTGTGGTATAGTTAACAGCGATTCTGCTCCTTCAGGAGCGGCTCAAGGATTGTTGGGCCCGTGGGCAGGGTGCCACGGTCTCTCCCTGGCACAGGGGCGGTACTGTCAGGCGAACTGCGGGAGATGGACCCTTCCTTGGTTTACATTCCTTGGGCGACAAGGGTCTTGTGCTCTCCATCGCAGATTGCGGTAAAAGGCAGACATTATATGGGAGTAATGTTGCGAAGGGGCGCTGAGGCCCTGAGGTTGGATCACTCCTTGTCTCGGTCGTATCGCATGCCCGTTGGACTCAGGGTTATTGCCTCGAAGGTGTGAGGTTGGTGGCCTTGTTGACTCTTGAACTAACATCCCAGCCATTGCTTGCCATGGGTAGGTATTGTTGGGGGGATACCTTGTCTGCGCGCTAGTAAGTGTGCCACTGATTTAACTCCTTGCCTCCCACAGGCAAAAGGACTGCGGAGCTCTTAGGATAGTGGTGGAAGGGGGCCTGAATAAACCTATGGTGTAGCAAGTTTGTTAAAACTACGGGTACATCAGTGTGTGAACCTCATGCTTAGGAAAGCCTAGAGGGAGCATGGGCAAATTCAGTTGTTAGTAGTTCAGCAGCACTCTACCAGCCGGAACTACAGCACTGGTATTAATTTGACTAATTTTCAGTAATAAAGAGATTGAGTTGTATAATTTATTTTCAACACATGTGTCAACAGTATCGGGACGCGTGGCAGTTATCTGATGCCCAAGCCTGGTTACCTTAAGAAGCCACTTGGCTTCATCCTTCAAAGTAGAAACTTCCTTTAGCTCCAATAATTGATTTGAAACGCAGTGCTCTGTGGACGAGAGCCGAAGTGAATACCTCCTTTTCTCGTTCAGGCAAAAGGGCTCAGAGTTTGAGGGTAAAAGTGGAGCTGAACCTGTTAGTTGGTGTGTCAATTCTGTTAAATCCTAGGGGGTACTTGGAGGTGTGTGAAACCGTTGCTCAGGGAAACCCTGACAGAGCATGGGTAGATGTTGGGAGTTGGTTCACAGCACTCCACCAGTTCACCCCTAGCAGTGGTATTAAATTTACCCAATTTTATTACGAGGATGAACAACATATTAGCTCAAATATTCAAACACACTGGTATGATTCATACAGAGGATATCTTGACCACAGGTATGTCAAGGTGCCCTTATGTCAAAAGAAGGGACAAGTAACTCAGGTAGGGGTCTATTGGCTAGCGGACGATTGCACCCCGGTAGGGGGCCGTGTTTGACCCCAGGGTCACAGGCCGGCCGGTAGGTTCACCCAGCCCTTCATCCTCCTGGGGTCGATAATACAAGTACCACCAAGTTGGGTAACGGACACCTGTCATACAGAGCCAAGATGCCTTTCGAGTGATGGGCGCTCAAATACACGTTAGGGTTGGCACAGCCAGGGTCAACCTCAATACTTGTTGGCTTGCCACCTAGCTCCCCTGATTGGCTACCTTCCCCCTGCTGGGTAATGACAGGGAACACACACCGCTAGTAGCATCTGCCAGACTCGGTGCTGAGATAGCAATGCAAAGTTCTGGAGCGCTAGGTAGAACACTCTATTGTGTAATTGTCCTCTTATTAGTTTTGTACGAAAACATCTCGTCCAACTCCTCCACAAGTCATGGGGACAGCATTGTCAGGAAGGTTTTATGGTACTCGAAATAACTGCAGGAAGTCTATAATAGCCTCCCGGCCATCCATATGTGGTTAGATACCTCTCCAGAACGTACCTCTCCGGCGAGTGGTGCTTGCCATGAGTGCCGTGGAGATGCGGTTCAAAGAGCAGTTCAGGGTTCCCATGGCTTTTAGTCAAAGGACCACTGCACAGGAGGATGGAGGGTGATCACAATGGGCAGAGGATGGGTGACGGTGAGGGCAACGCGAACTGCCAGCTTGCTTAGAAATATCTCTGGTCTTATGGCTGTGTAGAGCCATTCCCATTTAGCACACTGCCTGTGTCTTGTGTTCTTCGGCCGCCCCACCTTTGAGACATTTAGAGGTATGTCCATGGTAAATTTTGCGCTTATCAAGGTCCCTTGATCAAAGCGGTTTGTTATATCTTTTCATGGGGTAGAGATGTTAGGTACCTAATTGCTTACAACGTAGCACATTAAGGGGGGCGGTGAAAAATTTCAAGTCACAACCGGGATATTCCCCCATTAATGTCAGCAACTGCTCACATTGCTAGCAGTTAAGCAGCCTGGGAAGTCTGGGGGCAAACACCACATGTTAAACTGAACAGGCAAAATTCCTGTAAGAAAGGAGGGACACATGGCAAATACATGAGGACACCCTTGCTCAATGTCACATATTTCTAAACTCATCGGATAGTAGCCTTCACACATCGGAGTAGGATAGTCACCAATGTGGAACAGGCTAATGGGTACGTCTTGCCAGGACATTGACACACACTTCATACGGACTGGTACCTCTACAAAGGATAAATGCTGTAAACACGGACTGGGGTACGTTTGGCTCAAAAACCACCTTCACCAAGCAGCAGTGCGTCATTTTGTTGCCAGGTGTCTTTCAGTGACACGCAAGAGAATTATGGGAGCTGTATTAGGTAGCAAGGTTACTTGCAGTAAGGCAGAGGGGTCCCAGCGGACCCACAAAAGGTGGGCTACGGCTAAACATAAAAATGGGAATCTTTATTCCAACATTATCATTGGTTTAATAATACGCAAGACTTTCTGGCTATGCGGGGTATAAATGGTCCAGCATGAATTACAAGGTGACTAGAAGGTAAGCCGAACTCGGCTTTGATTCTGTGGAGGGCAATCAATTCCGGGGATAACGAAGTGAACTAGGTCTGTAGCTGGTTAAGCACCAAGGGTCACAGCTGGTTAGCAGGTAGTGTGTATCTGTGATCGGACTGCAGTTAAGCAAGCCTGGTGGGCTGCGTAAGTTGTCACTCCAAAAGGGGTGCTGTGACGGCAATAGTGTGCACAATACAAACATTATCTTGCACGGCACCATGTGCTAAGAGGTGCGCAGTGTGAATTTTAAGCAAACTATGTGCAATCTTGCGGTGCATCTTGTGGTATTATGTGTTCAGTGTGATTTCTGAGCAAACTATGTGCAAATTTGCGTAGCATTTATAGAATTGTGTGCAGTGTTTCAATAAAAAGGTGTTTTGCAACTCTGCATTTCCTTATTTTGCCAGGATCAAAGGTTTGGGTGATTGGCCATTCTTCATCGCCAGAGTGGCGCGATGGGTCGAAAGCAGGAATTGGAGGCATGGGTTTTCCTTTACTGAGATAGACTGGTTGGGGTTCCCAGGCATGCGTTGGCACAGCTTGCTGTAGAAGCTGCGGCACAGACTGGCGGTAGGCGGATCCCTCCCAACATTCTGATCATACACCTGGGAGGCAATGACTTGACTTTCTTGGGTAGGAAGGTCCTGCTAAAGGCGATGAAATCCACTAGGTGTCAGTTGAGCAACCAATTAGGCGCATGTGAATTATGGTGGTCTGAGATTGCGCCACGTTTAGTTTGGCATGGTGCCAGGTCTGGTGAGGCCGTGGAAATCTCTCGCAGGAGAGTAAACAGCGCCATGCGCAAATTCACAGAATAGAGTGGTTTTGGATTTATCAGACACGGTCTCTTGCATGCCAAGTCCACGGGATGTTTTGATGTGGACAGGGTTCATTTGTCTAGAGTGGGCATGGACCTGTTTCTGTTGGACCTGGGAGATGCCTTAGAATCAGCCGGGTGTAAGTAAAAATACTAAGGAGGAATGCCTGCCTTGGTGGGGGGGGCCACACTCAGGGCCATGGCGGAGTTACAGGGCGATCCAGAGGCTGAATGGTACATAGGGGTACCCTCTTCAGGAGCACAACAAGGGTGCAAATGCCAAACAACCCCAGGAAGTCCTTACGGCAGGACCCTGGAGGAACGACGGTGCCCCGTTAGTCCTACGAGCAGTTGTAAACCTGAGCAACCGGGGGCTTGCCTGGATACGCTCCGCCCCCGCGAGGGGCGTGAGTAAAGGGTGGACTGGTGGTCCACATGATGTAAGGGGTAATCCCGCAAAATGATGAGCACCGATTGGTTAGGGCCACGGTGCAATTTGGCTCTTCAGGTGGGCAGGGCAGCTTAGGGGTGTCACTGCTGCCTGCCCTTGGATCGCCCGTAAGTTGACCCACCATGTTGGCATATTTCTTATGCAAATAAACCTGCAGCAATATTTTCTCCAACAAACAATGTGTCTGGTGTGTTCTTTATTATGAGATTGTTGTGTTTGCAGGAGGGGTATGTTGCAGATATTGACCCATCGAGGCTGCCCGCGGCCCACGCAGGGGGCCCCCTAGGAGGGCGGCCACCTTAGTGCCACATGAAGGCCCTTAGCCATATGGTCTAGTGTTTGGACCCTCTGGGGTCCGGCGCGTCACGCGTAATTTCCAGCGCGCCAGTGGGCGTGGAGCCAGGTATATATACTTCTCCCGCCCACCTGGCGATCCTTTTCGCCGAGACTGCACGCTGTTTGCCTCCCTACCGCTTACCCGGTGTGTCGGCTGGTAAGGTGGCTAGGGTAGGTAGGCTGTTAACTTGTTATTTTGTGTTGCAGGCGAAGTTACAGGGCGATCCAGAGGCTGAATGGTACATAGGGGTACCCTCTTCAGGAGCACAACAAGGGTGCAAATGGCAAACAACCCCAGGAAGTCTTATGGCAGGATCCTGGAGGAACGACAGCGCCCCGTTAGTCCTACGGGCGGCTGTAAACCTGAGCAACCGGAGGCTTGCCTGGATACTCTACGCCCCCTCAAGGGGCATGAGTAAATGGGTGGACTGGTGGTCCACATGATGTAAGGGGTAATCCCCCAAAATTGTGAGCACCGATTGGTTAGGGCCACGGTGCAATTTGGCTCTTCAGGTGGGCAGGGCAACTTAGGCGTGTCACTGCTGCCTGCCCTTGGATCGCCCGTAAGTTGCCCCACCATGTTGGCATATTTCTTATGCAAATAAACCTGCAGCAATATTTTCTCCAACAAACAATGTGTCTGGTGTGTTCTTTATTATGAGATTGTTGTGTTTGCAGGAGGGGTATGTTGCTGATATTGGCACTATGACCGATCCGTCTTGTCTGACCCCTGCACGCCAATTTCCTGCCCTGCACCTGCATGTCTCCACCCCTAGTGCAGAGCACATACACTCATCAACGAGCTGGGAGAAGAGACGCCCGAGAGCTAGAGCGCTATATCTCCCAACAACACATATATATAGCTCACATTAGTCATTCACATTGATGACCATTCTGAGGAGGGGGGGGGGGAGCATGATCCTTCCAGATCATAGACATTGAGGAGTGACCATACTCACTTCTGATGGAGCAACATGATGAGACAGAGTCTGCAAAGAAGGAACAGGAGCAGGTGAGATGTAAGGGAGCATGCTCGAGCAGCATGAGAGCACAGGGACATAACTGTTGAATGACATATCTCAGTTATTCATCTAAAATGGAAAGGGTGGTTACAGAGCTTTCTGCAGTAAAATGAGACATGAAGCCTTCAGGATTTTTGTCCTTTCCAGGTCTGTGGATTACTTTGGAACAGTAGTCCTGCAGACATAACCATCACCTCTCAATACAAGCGGGCGTTGTGGCCTCAAGGTTGCCAAATATTGACAGTAAAGCATGATGGTCTGCCACAACCATGACAGATTTTCATATAAGAAAAGATGAAAAATGCTCACAGGCCCACATTCCTTGATACATATGTGGGGGACCATCTGTGCAACTCTGACACAAGGTAAGTGACCCATGCTTCATCCCAAAGAACTATTAAGAGGTCAGTTATTGGGTGAGGGTGGCAAACGGATAAAGGAGCAATAGAGGCACTGATAAAGGGAATAAAGGGGATTGGTTTCCCTGAGGAAGTTGGTTCTTCCTCAACTCAGGTGGTGGGGTCCTCAACATTAGGACAGGTTTTGTTAGAATTTTCAGAGTGCCTTAGGATAACTTTCAATAATGGGTCAGGCATTTAGTAAATGTAATCGGTTAGACCAGAGCCGGCCTTTGACACCTGAAGGGTCTCCAGCCCATGAAATAATGACAAAGGGTTTTATATCGACAGGTTTATTTTTTAATCAATTGCATGAGTATACAAAGGATAATATTTATTTACAATTTCCCTTGGAGGGAACTTTTGATTTAGCAAAATTACAGTATTTGAAACGCTGTATGATGAAAAGAGACTGGAAAAAGAAGATTAGATTAGCACAGTTTGATTGTTTGAACGAATGGGAGACGTATGCCCAGCAATTGAAGAGTTGAAACAGGTGAAAGGATTCAGTACGTAACACAATGAAACAGGAGTTACAGGAATTTAGACAGGCTAAGAGCTTGCAGAAGAGTATGAAATACTGGTGGTAGGATGCCTTACCAAGGCTTTTGTGGCACCATAGCAGGAAGAAGGGAAAGCAGATCTAGAGGGTCATTTAGATGGAAGGCTTCCTCCCTACAACAAGTTTAAGGCAAGTGATGATGGAACTGAGAATGTCGTCAAAGGGAGGAATAGGGGCAGGAAAAGGACGAGTGGCACAAGTTGAAGATTGACACACAAAGAGGTTCATTGGTGGAGGGAGTTAGCCCAACATATGCTTAAAAGTGGAGATGAGACAATACAAGTTACATTGGAGGAAGATTGATGAATGGGGTTGCACGTGAGATAGGAGATTTGTCATAGCAAGCATATACCGATGCTGGCTACTTGACCAACAACATCCTATTAACAAGGAGCAATGAGTAGACCCTGGTGACACTGAATTATCAAATGACTATGAGGAGCTAGGTCAAGAAGAATAGGATAGGGAAGATGCTAAACAGTGGCTAGAAGAATTGCATCCAAGAATATGGGGATGGAAGGATCAGGCAGACAAATCGGAACAAGAAATATAGGAGAGTAAAAGATAATAAAATGAAGATAGATTGAAGATACAAAAACTGGAACCTACTACAGGTCAGGTGGCCACTGAAAACTCACTGTCTGGGGGAGGGACGTCTACAGATATACCCAGTCAACAGATAACTCCCAAAACTGATACAACTCCTGGTAAAAGTTACTAAAACTAAATTGATGATCCAATAGTTACAGCAGTTTAATACCAACAATAGTGGATGAGACAGGGGATTCCATGGAAGCGTGCAAGGTCAGAGAGGTGGAGGCTTCAGGGGACGTAATAATCATTAGAAGAATGAATGTCCCAATATCCCTAACAATTTCTAACCCAGCATGAACCCTCCAACACAACATCAACCCAATTCCTTCCCCGCCTCCCATCCAGGGCCTCCGCGGGTCCAATAAACAGAAATCATTTTGTTCAGCGACAGCAGCAAACCCCACACTAAATGATGGGTAAAGATACCCATGATGACGATTACTATGAAGCATAGGGGTGCGACAGAGGAGAAATAGGAGTAGTGGTGTCTGCACTGTCAGTTGACCAGAAGGGTCCTTATGTACAAGGAAAGCTTCATGGTCATAATGCATAATATTACATTTCTCATAGACAATGGTGCCACTTACTCCACAATATCAGCCAATACTGTCCCCCACTTACCCCTCTCGGGATGACAAACACCTTCATGGGGATTTTAAATGTTGCCATTAAAGCCCTATCAGTCAACCTGTGACGTTTACCATTGGTCAAATGACGGGCAAATATTCCTTTGTGGTTTCTGACAAAAGTACCTTTAATTTATTGGGTCTTGATCTATTGAACAAGATGAATGCTGTTATAAAATGTACACCGGATGGTGTTTTCTTTAAATATAGTGATGACAATCCATTTATATCTCAAATGTGTGTACATCATACTGAAGTTGGATCTGATATTCTGGATTGTTTACCTGACAATGTATGGAATAATGTTACAGTCGATGTTTTAGGCTTTAAACAGAGCTGATGTGGGAAGAATATTGACTGTTGAACCTGTTCATGTTGTGCTGAAGATTTATTTTTACTGCAAGTTCCACAGTATCATATTTCACAGGAGGGAGAGATGAAATTGCCGGAAATAATATCAGCAAATGGTTAAGGAGGGAGTCCTGGTAGAAACAAAGGGAAGTGTATGTAATTCACTGATTTTCCTGGTACGCAAACAAAGTAATAACCCCTCAAAACCCGATGAATGGTTCAAGACCTCAGTGAGCTAGTTCAACCCAGATATCCCATGGTGCCAAACCCCGCTACTATTCTTACCACCATACCCCCACCAGCCACTTATTTTTAAGCCATAGACCTGAAAAAAGTGTTTGTCTCCATTCCCCTACATCCCAATAGCCAATATTTATTTTCTTTCCTTTTTCAAGGTTGTTCTTTTTTGTGGACATGAACCCCCCCACAGTATTCACAAATATTAAAGGCAGACCTTGCTCAACATGCTTTGGAACCTAAGATGGCACTGATACACTATGTAGATGATCTCCTTATAGCAGCTGATACAGAAGAACAGTGTAAGTAAACCACTATAAACTTGCTTAACTTTTTAGCATCTCATGGTCACAAAACATCCCCAAAGAAATGACACTTTTGTAAAAAGCAGGTGTCCTATTTAGGTCCCCTGATTTCTCAAGGTGGGAGGAGAATATCACCCGAGCGTATTTGTGCAATTATGCAACATCCTGTTCCCACTCGAATGCGACTGGAAGCACCGAGCTTAGCAAGCTGCTGATTATCGAACTGCCGCATACGTGTCCCTGGATTCCTGAGACCGCACTCGCGGCTCACAACTCCCAATTGTATTACCTTCGTCTATTACTGACCCGACCAACCCAGAGTGCCGCTTGCGGCTCCATCCCGCCTTACTCCACAACTGATGTCCGTTACTACCGGCCGCCACACACAGCGTCCCAAATAGATCCATCGTGTTCTGCCTGCTCCGTGTGGATTTCGTATCCGCGTCCCGCGCATCCGATCCCAGCGCCAACTCGCCCTGGCCGGGTTGACCCTAGTCACCACAGGCAAATGTTTACAGGCATCACATTGATAATGTCCTGATGTTGATCCTATGTCTTTCTGTAAAGGATCGAAACGCCGTCAACTTGTTGCCTACCTTATACACCTTATTATTTAAGACAAAGTATGTGTAAAGGTGGCTTTTCTTTAATTTTGTTTGTTATATCATGATTTCCTTATACAAACAACTTCACGCTGCCTGAGCCTTTCTGTTTCCTTTTATGTTATGTGAGCTCTAGGACGCAGGCTTGTGTCCCACTGTATATATTTTTGTGTCACCTTTTCTTATGTTTACACATATTGAATATTAAATTACCCGTGTCCGGCTGGATAGCGGTAATAATATAGTACTGATTGGGTCTATATTCATTGCTTCCCTTTACTCTTTCTTTGCTCAGGGACCATTGTCTCATGTAATAGCTAACTACCCAAGGTTCCTGACCGATTAAAATTGGGCTCCCTTGTTTTTTACAATATACATCCTGTTCCCACGACACAACATGACGTACATTCAGACCTAGGAATGGCAGGGTATTGCAGGCAATGATTACTAAATTTCTCCCTCATTACCAAGCCTGTACAAGATCTGACACACAAGGATGTTAATGACTCTGTCCGTTGGATACAGATATATCAGAACATTTTTCACACTATTAAAAAAGCTCTCTGTGAGTCTCCAGCATTAGGGATTACAGATTACACAAAAGAATTCCATCTATTTACACATGAGCGAGAAGTATGTGCCCTTGCAGAACTCACTGAGGAACATAGAGGTCCTAAAAGACCCTGCGCAGCTATTTTAGACCCTGTAGCCAGAGCACTTCCCAAATGCCTGAGGGCAGCAGCAGCAGTTTCGGTTGAACAGAGTGATAGTTTGATTTTAGGAAATATATTGAATGTGTATGTTCCCCATTCTGTTGATACATTGTTAAACAAAACTCACACACAGCATTTGACCAATGCCAGATTGACAAGGTATGAACTGATTCTATTGTCAGCTGGCAATATTACTTTACATCGTTGTACTTCTTTGAACCCAGCCACATTGATGCCTTTACCTGTGGAAGGTCAAATGGCAGAATTACATGATTGTATTTTGGCTTTGGAACAGTAAACTAAAGGCAGAATTGATATATCAGATAAAGCTTTTACTGAAAGAGATTCCGATTTATGGGTAGATGGATCATGTTTCAAATTGCCAACAGGAGAAGCTAGGACAGCTTATGCCATCAATAGATTACAAGCAGTAGTGGAAGCGAGACGGATATCACAATTATCAGCGGAGGCAGCTGAAATAATAGATCTAACTTGAGCATGTAAATGGAGTGCAGATTTGACTGAACATTTATACTGACAGCCATTATGCCTTTGGGGTTGCACATTATTTTGGTAGGCTTTGGGAGGAAAGAGGATTTTTGACCTCTAGCGGTGCTAAAATAAAACAAGGTACCTTAATTGTGCACCTCCTCAATGCATTGGCTTTGCCTAAGGCTTTAGCAATAATTAAATGTGCTGCCCATCAGAAAATGACCAATGATGTAAGCAAGGGTAATAATTTTGCTGACCAGGCCGCTGAAGCCACTGCCCTAGCAGAGAGAAGTACTATGTATGTAGTTCAAGCAGAACAAACATCACAAGCAGAATGTACTGTGAATATGAACCCTTGTTTGTTACAACAGAATGCAACCGAGAAAGAAAAGGCCGAATGGCAAAAGGAGGATACCGAGGTTGATGGGATTTGGGTAGGGAAGAATGGAATGATTACTTTGCCTAATGCTCTGTATATAATTTGGTCCTTACTATACATGAACCTGCACATTTAGGGTGTGATGCCATGTGTAGATACTTTTCATAAAAGTCTGGTATAATAAGATCTTTCGGAAGAATGATGAGACCATATGTCAGAACTGTATTATCTGTGGACTATTTAACAGTGGTAAGGAAACACCCACAACATCAGGACACTTTCCCACTCCCCAGATGCATTTGCAGATGGATTTCGTGGAGTTCCCTCCAACATACAAGTTTTGGTATGCACTGGTGGTGGTCTGTATGTTCTCTGGCTGGATTGAGGCTTACACTACATAGAAGACGCTCAAACAACGGCTAAATGTTTACTGAAGGAACTGATCCTGAGATTCAAGTCCTGCGCATGATTTTGTCAGATAACGGCCCACACGTCGTGAACAAGGTGATAGAGTGGGTATGAAAGGCCCTGGCAATAAAACAAAAATTCCATTGTTTGTACCATCCTAAGGCAACGGATGCAGTGGAAAAGAGAAATAGCATTCTTAAAGCAAAAATTGCGAGAATATGTGCAGAGACTGAATTGACTTGGGTAGATGCATTGTCCATAGCACTTCTAAGTATGCACAGTACTCCAAATGCCACCATCAAACTGAGCCCCCATGAAATTGGGACTGGCAGATTGATGGCAATATGTGACACTCCCCAAGGAAGTGCTACTGCACACATTGGTGATGCAATGCTGAGAGACTATTGCATTGTCCTCACAAAGATACTGAGGGCCTGATTTAGATCTTGGCAGAAATGGTCCTGCCATCACTTTTCCGTCGGTTTCTCTGTTTGCCTAATAGGCGGTCCGCCTGCTCTATTTAGATGATGGTGGGTCTATGGACATAGACCGTCTGAATCCCGCCGACTCTGCCATAATTTTCCACCATTGTCAACAGCATTATAGGCAAAAGCGTCTGTCGAAGGGAGTTCAGCCAAAGTTTCCACGGGCCAACCACGATATGCCTACCCGTCCGCCTAACTGTGGCGGTTAAACCTTTACACCTGAGTTGGGGGTTTTGACTGTATATAAGGTAGAAACGTACCTTTTTGTTTTCTTTTTTCCACTTCCGCTTCCTTCATGAACCCGATTGTCCAAGTGCTTCCTTTGCTGCTGCTACTTGACCACGTAGCAAATCAACCACGTTGTCGCCGGAATCGAAGGTAAGCTTCTTTTTTCCTTGTTTTCTTTTCAATTGTCTGTTTACATTAGCTCTGGATGTGTGCATTTTTAAATCTCTCTTACAAGCAATAATTTCCTAATCTGTAATGCATATGTGTGTAATGTTGTCACATAATAAATGTAAATAAACACACCTGCATTAATTTATTTATTTATCAAATTTGGTGAAAGCTTCCTTCATGGTAATATACACTTACACAAAAATTAACATTAATCAAAATTCATAATGTGTTCATACAGGTGTGCTTAATTATTTTTTGTAAACTATCAAATTATAAACATGGATTTCACAAATTTGTAATAATTCAAATTTAATATAATTTAGTAATTGCACTAAACAAGGTAAAATGTGTTTTAAAAAAAAAATAAATGTAAAATCAATGTTAGTTCTAAACTTAAATCATTTTATATATTTATTTATGTAATATTTCCCCTTGTCTAGTGCATTTTCTGTATTTTATTAAATTGCAATTTTCTATGTTTTTTAATGTGTGTTATGCATAAGTGTTTCTTTTTTCACTTATTAAGTTAAAATAAACACCCCTATATTAACACAATAAAATTCAATTGTATTTTTGGTGTAAGTGTCAATTATCAGGATGAATGCTTGCACAAATGTAAGTAAGAATATGTATTTCACATTTTCATCATTACATTTTTAATAATCAATGAACTGTAAATGAATAATAATGTTAGGACAACTTTGTAAAATGAAAATATTTTTATTTATAAATGAGATATGTCTCTCATAAAGTTTTATTCACATTAAAATATAAAAGAGAAAAACAAATTAGTTTCACAGTAGAACAGGCTGTGGCTTTGTTGCTCATAAGTTGCCCCCTAAACAGACTCCAAAGAGTAACCTCCTCAGGAAGGGGCATTTATTGGGCACAGAGCAGGCACCTCAATGTTATTTATTTTCTTGGGTGTATTGGGTTTAGGTTTGGAAGGGGTCAAGGACAGATAAGATAAAAAATCGAAAGGTGGAGAAAGGGTAGGAGGGGTGGTAGAGGATTAGGTTTTGGAGGTAGAGGGAGCTACAGTGGGTGACGTGGTTGTGTCTGTATGTTTGGCAGTTGCATGTGGGTCTGGTGTTTGTTGTGTATGCTTGGATGTGGGTTTTGTGGCTGGGGTTTGATATTCTGGTGAGTGTGTGTGTTTGCTTTTGGTTGGCGTTGTTTTGTGTGTAGGTGTGTTTTTGTGCGAGTGTGTTGGTTTTGATTAGTGTGCTGTTGTGGTTGTGGTAGTTGTGGGTGTGGTGGTGGTTGTGGGTGTGCTGGTGGTTGTGGTGCTTGTGGGTGTGCTGGTGATTGTGAATGTGGTGTTGCTTGTGGGTGTGCTGGTGGTTGTGGGTGTGCTGGTGGTTGTGGTGATTGTGGGTGTGGTGGTGGTTGTGGGTGTTGTGGTGCCTGTGGGTGCAGTTTCAATAGTGTGTGTATGTTGATTGTGGGGTTGTTTGTGTGTTTGTCTTTATGTGTGTGTGTGTGATTGTGCTGCTTGAGTCTGCTGTAGTGGGTGCCTGCAAAGAAGTGAGTGTGCTTGGGATTGGGGTGGGAATTTGCATTGGGGTTGAGAAAGGAACATGAGTTGGGGCAGAAGGCTGGGCTGGTTGGGAGGCTGAGGTGAGTGAGGAGGCTGGTATTGTGGCAAGCAATCTCTGCATGCCAGACATTGAACTGTGCATGGCATCCAGAAATACAACAATTTCTTGTATTTAGCAGGTAAGGCCCAGAAAGCTACTCACTATCGCAGTCTGGCCTACAGAGATGCTGCGTAAGAGGTCAATAGCCCCCTCACTCACCGCAGCTGGGGTAACAGGGGCAGGGGGGTGCCTGTGGCAAAAGGGACCCCAGCCCTATTAAGGGGTTGGGTTTGGCCAACTGGGGGGGAGCAAGAGGGAGGGTGGAGATGTGTCTCTAGATGGTGGGCAATGATGATGTTGGTACAGTTCCGGTAGGGTCCACCACCACTAAGGACTGGTCACTTGTGGAGGCCTCTGAAGAAGATGGCAAGGTGGTGGCCTCCGTTCCTGTTCTCTCACCCTCCATGCCACTGTGTCCATCGGTGTCAGATGTTTCACCACCGAAACACAGTGGCCAGCTGCTTCCCTGCCTTCTTGGCCAACATCTCATCCACCTACTCTTGAAGATGCTGTAAAGACATATACAATAGTTTTATTGTATCTGTGTAAACATAACTGATCATGAAGATTTTTCTCAAAACATTTTCAAAATGTTCATATTTCACCTGCTTCAAGGCTTTTCAACTATTGTTTATTT
Source organism: Calotriton arnoldi (assembly GCA_963921515.1). Lineage (NCBI taxonomy): Eukaryota > Metazoa > Chordata > Amphibia > Caudata > Salamandridae > Calotriton > Calotriton arnoldi. The sequence goes on along the minus strand of CAWUFW010006526.1, from coordinate 989,013 downwards.
TTATCTTTATCTCCTGCATGTAAGGAACATCTTCAGACACCATTTGGTCACAGTTTTGTAATTTTCTATTATTGCTCCTATCTTATTTGTGATCATTTTTCTTAACCATTTTCAATTCTCTCCAGGAATCGTGTAGATGGCAAAAAAAGCTTATTTATTTTAATTGTTAAAAATAAAAATATGAATCAATGTGTGTTAATATTTACTGTGATTTTGTACCAATATTGATATACATTGAAAGCCTGTTACTTTTTATTGGGCATTTCACAATGGTAAAACTTACTTAAGTATTTTTTAAATGTTACAATTAATTTGATAGATTCAGTACTTGAATTGATTATTAATGTATTATGCCATATGCATTTACTTATGCTGTTGAAGAAATCCAAAAATAATATTTGGGGTAATTTCAAATAACTTCAGCAGCATAAGTAAATACATATGGCTTGATAAAATTTTAATCCACTGTAGTACAGAAATGAAAAATTCTAAATTTTACTCCAAAATGTCTTGTTATTTATAGTTTGTTTTACCATTGTGTTTTTAAAAAATATATATATTCTGGCTTTCAGTTTAGTCAAAAATTGGTACAACATTACAGTAAATTTTAAATACATTGAGTCATATATATTTTTATAATTAAAAAACAAAATGTAATTTAAAACATGAAAAAATTAGACTTTGATGCATCTCAAATATTTTCTAATGAGTCATTATTTGTGCCTGATTTTGAGTTTTGCAGATGGGATACTCCAACACATAGGTGACGGAACATTCCATCTGCAAAAGTCCCTCTAAGTAATCTATATCTTGTTCATTATTGATTTATCATCTAGCATAATAAACAACATAAATCTAATGTTTTTGGGTATGTGTTACTCTGTCACCAATGTGTTCACATTCCTGTCTGTTTTTTTCAATAATATATGCCAATCAAAATCAATTTTCAATAAACAGAATGGCTTAAATACACATTTGTGAATGAGTAAGACATCATGCAAATCTGTCATTATTAACATAAATTAAATAGTATTTTTTATTTAAAACTTAATTGTAATATGCTTTTTTGGTGTTGTATTTCTTTATTGAATATTCAAACAAGCGGACATAGAAAACGAAGTAGGATTGTACATACGCTGATCTGAGTTACATTCACATAATCGCCTCCACCCAGGTACAAATATGTAATATATCTCCATATATTTGACATTTAGTTCCTATGAATAACAATCATACACTGCAAACTTTATATGGGGTGGGAGTGGAGGGGGAAAGATATAGGAGAGAACATGGGGGGGAAAGGTATGTATATGCCTGTATATTTCCACTTTTCTGCCTCCTCCCCTACCAAACTGTGTGAAGCTACTACCCTACCGTCACTCGCGCCCCATTCCCCCTTGTCCACCCGAAATATTTGGAGATGGGTATGGGTCATTTCGTTATTACCACACTCCCTGTGCGAGAAGCGAACCGGGAAACAGAACCAGGGAGTGTGTGGGAGAGGGGGGGAGAGATGCCTGTAGACCCTAGTGGGGATCCAACAATAATATACGGGGTCTAAGATAGTTTGACCATGTGACAATCTAACACTGGGTTCATGTGACAGTATGAGTATGGGAGTGTATGGGTGTGTGCCAGAGGGGGGTATGGGTAAAAAGGAAGGGAAGATAGCCCCTGAGAACAATAATAATAATGATAATGATAATAGTAATAAGAATAATAATGATAATAATAATGATAATAATAATACCGAAATTGAATGGAAGAAAAGGTGAATAGAGGAATGAATAAGAGTGAATAAAAGAGTAGAGAAATAAGAGAGTGAATAGAAGAGTGAAATTAAGGAGAGTGAGGACGGCGTCCAGAGCAAAGGTGGCGCGTTAGGCATTCAATCGCCAGTGCCCACCGCTGGCATATCTGCATCCGTATCCAGCGCCTCTGTGCGCAAAAAGGGTGTCCATATCTCTAGAAAAATGTCTGATTGATCCTGTAGATTGTATATGATCCTCTCGTGGGAAGCCGTTTGTATCATAGCTGCCTGCCATGACTCTTGTGTCGGGGGGGCCGTGGCCCTCCATTGGCACAATATGCAGAGTTTGGCCGTAGCCAAGGCTGTATGAAAGAGGCGGCGCTGTGGTCTTGATAGGTCTGGGAACCGCTGGAAGTCATGCAGAAGAACCTCGGGGGAAGAGAGCGGTAAGCAGAGTGTCATGGAGACGCTCAGGGTCCGGCCCACATATTCCCAAAAGGCCTGCACTGAGGGGCACTCACATATGATATGTGTTATGTCGCAACGAGAGTTTCCGGTCCAGGGAAGACATGGCTTGGCAGTTCGGGCTGGACTGTTCCCATGAGGCACAGGGTCAGACTGATTTGCATATGGCCATGTCTGAACTGGGGTGGTGGAGTGAGCTAAAGAATGATGATGGATTAAACCCAGATCAGTTGACTGGGGGTGAGTGTTTGATTTGCTCTAACGCTCCGTCCATCATCCCCTTTGGTATCGCTTTGTTCGCCCTAAGTTGGCAGGGTATGCCCAGACGTGGGTCCCTTGCTCACTTTGCCACTGGATTCAAGATAGCCTGGCTGATGAGGGTTTTGAACCTGAAACCGGTCCCAGGATGCTTTTTTCCGGTCCAGGGAAGACATGGCTTGGCAGTTCGGGCTGGACTGTTCCCATGAGGCACAGGGTCAGACTGATTTGCATATGGCCATGTCTGAACTGGGGTGGTGGAGTGAGCTAAAGAATGATGATGGATTAAACCCAGATCAGTTGACTGGGGGTGAGTGTTTGATTTGCTCTAACGCTCCATCCATCATCCCCTTTGGTATCGCAACGAGAGTTGGGACATCTCCAGCAGTTGGCATGTGGGAGAAGGCCCGCTCTGTGTAATTTCGTGGGCATCCAGTACCAGTCCTGCAGAACTTTAAAAAGACAGAATTTCATCCGTGCCTCTCTCGCGCCCTTATTCAGGGCTTCTAAGATATCCATCCAATCGTCATCCTCATATGTAATTGCCAGCCGCTCCTGCCATCTGGTATGTAGCGACTGTGCCAAGGGGGTCGAGAAGCGGTGTGACGATAGTAACCCGTAGAGGCTGGACATCACCCCTTTGTACCTCCCCCAGGTGAGGAGGAATGATAGCACAGGCGATGTGGACAGAGTCCACAGAGGGGATCCCAAGCACTGCCTCAGACAGTGTTGTAATTGGGTGTATCTCCAGGACTGTGTTGCGGGAAGACCGAGCTCATCCCCTAGTTGCGCCAGCGGTTTTTATTTTTTTATTTTAGAAAACAAAACAAGTCATGATAAGCCATATTTACAAAAACATACAAAGCCGATACGGATACTAATATACAAAAACCAGACAGATGATACATGCAGTGTAGAGAAAAAAAAAGAAAAAAAGAATAAAAGGCTAATAAAGAAAAAAACTGAAAAAGACCATAGAGAGAAAAAGGAATGAGATACAACAGACAGAGCTGAGGATAATTGCTTTAACCATTCCTCTAACGGGGCCCAGACCTTAGAGGCTAACTCCCGCCGCCTTCTCCCCTTAATAAAAAAACTGAAGACTCCAAATTATATAAAGCTAACATCCTAGCTCTCCAATTAAAGAACGTAGGGGCTTCAGGGCTTAACCATTGTGAAGTAATACATAAACGAATCATAGCCATGACTACAAACAGAAAAGCAGAGGTATATCTCGTCCTTTCAACCATCCCAGTGCCTTCACACCCCATTATTACCATCTCCGAAGAGATGGTAACCGGGATATTAAGCCTCGAATTTAAGAAACCCTCCACTTCATACAAAAATTGCCCCAGTCTTGGACAGGAGTAAAACATATGTACAGCGTCAGCTGCTTGAAGCCCACATCTAGCACAACAATCGCCCTCCGGCCCCCCACTTTGCAATTTTCGCCGGTGTGTAGTATAGGTCAAACATTGCCATATAGCTTTGAGTCCGTAGACTGCCAGATACTAAAACATAACTTGCTAATTCCAATGCGGGCCTTATATCCACCCCAGTCTTACCCAATTTACCCACCCACTTAGAATTCTGTAAATCAAGGTCATCCGAAAAATCAGATAGCAGACATTGATAAATTATACCTATTCTAGCCCTCCTTTGAATTAATTCAATTATGGTGTGCTTATCAAACATTGTATCATGTTGATATTTATCAACAAAACTTCTAATCTGAAGGTATTTGAAAAAGTCATGAATATTTAAATGAAACTTATCTCTTAAAAAGAAAAAGAGGCCAACTGCCCACCAGAACCTAAGTCGCCTATATCCCGCAGACCCAACAACTGCCATCTGAAAATAAACTGATCCTGAAAAATAGGGGGCAAAACTCGGACAGCATTAAAAGGCGTATAAAAATTAATATTCGGAATTGACCATTTGCGCCGAATTTTCCGCCAGACTGAAAACATAGCCCCAATAACTTTAAACCTTGTTTTCTTAAAATAGCTCGGCTCAAGAATTCGCATTAGAATACCCTTGGCAGCCTCACCCAGACCTATCTCAAAAATAGAAGGTCTGTTAGAGAGCGGAACCTCTGCCCTATCTCCCAACAGCGGTAGCCCAAAATGTTGCAGCATGGCCGACCAGTAATATAATAAAAAATTTGGGACCGCCCACCCCCACGAATCCTAGGGAGACACATCCACTTAGCTGCCCTGCGAGAGCGGCGATATCCCCAAAGAAACCTATAACAGATCCTATCAACCCTGGCCAAACTGACTTGCGAAAACTCTAGTGGGATAGTTCTGAATAAATACAAGAACTTTGGGAGAACCAGCATTTTAAGTACATTGCAACGACCATATAAAGAAAGATGCAGATGATCCAATCTTTCCAGCTTAGTATGAACAGATTGAATCACCGGACGGATATTAAGATCAGGGATATTATCCACATTATTAGTAATTTTGACCCCTAAATAAATTGCTTCCGTAACCACCGGAGCAGCAGAAGGACACATAGCAGCTGATTGAACAACCTGAGTCTTTGAGACATTAAGCTTATACCCTGATAACAGACCATATTGCTCAGCAAGAGTCTCCAAAGCAGCACAGGCAGAACGAACATCACTAGTTAACACAACAATATCGTCTGCATAGGCCAACGTCTTATACTCTGTACCATTGACCCTAATCGGCAAAATATCCGATTTACGTTCGATCTTACTAAGAAAAGGATCAATGTACAGAGCAAAAAGGAGAGGCGAGCAGGGACACCCCTGTCTGGTGCCCCTGCTGATGTTAAATGGCCTTGACTCCTGACCAGAAATACGCAATGTTGCAGCTGGGGAAGTATACAATGCCTGAACCGCTTGTATAAATTCAGTACTAAAACCCTTCCAATGAAGCACCGCCCATAAGAACCCCCAAGAGACCCTGTCGAACGCCTTCTCGGCGTCCAACAGGATCACTCCGAGGGGAGAAGAAGTTACCTGAGCCCAATCCAATAAGGCAATAACCCGCCGAACATGGTCGGCCGTATCCCTACCCGGGATAAATCCATGCTGGCGTACAGAGACTAGTGGCGTAATTACCTCTGCCAGTCTAGAAGATAACATTTTAGAATATATCTTATTGTCGGTATTTATCAAAGAGATAGGACGAAAAGATGAAGGGTCTAGCTCAGGTTTATCTTTCTTTTTAAAAAGGACCATCGTGGTTTGCCGCCATGATTCCGGTATAGCCCCCCCCTGTGCTGCCCTAAAGACTGATAAAATATCCTGACGGATCTCTGAACAAAATGCCCCATAGAATTCCAACGGAATGGCATCAGGACCAGCAGCCTTTCCATTAGCCAACGATTTTATTGCTGACTCAACCTCCTCCCACATAATTGGGGCAGAAAGAACCTCATTCTGTTCAACTGTAACTTTGAGGGTACCAATATCCAGAAAAAAGCCCTCAACCTGGGGCTCGGACTGAGATCTAACATTTTCTTCCATATATAACGAGATGTAAAACTTCTGAAACACATCCATAACCCCCTCCTGCGTATCCTGTATAACACCCTGCTGATCCTGAATTCTGGTGATTCGATTTAGCAAACTTTTCTGTTGGAGCCTTTTAGCAAGAATTCTACCTGAATTTTCCCCTTATTCGTACATTGTTGTACGATATTGCAAATACTTAACAGCCAGATCCTGCCCAAAAATTCCAACAATTTAGACTTGATTACAGCTACATTTTGCTGATTCTGATCCGTATTGAGACCCTCCTTAATATTCCGCGTTAATTCCAGTTCTGCCTCCCTAAGCTTCTCAACACGGGACTTTATCTGCTCCTGAACAGTCTTCCATCGAAAGGCTGCATAGCTCTTGGTCTCCCCACGTACTGCAGCCTTAAATGTATCCCAAACTATGCAGTCAGAGGCAGTATTCCTATTGATATTTAAAAATTCGATTACCCACTTCCTCATATGATCCCGATAAACCTGATCAAACAATAGTTTTCTTTCGAATGTCCATGTCCTAGGAGTTCTAACCTGGCAGACCCAGGGACACTCCACTACCAATGGGTTATGATCAGATAAAATCCTTGGGGACACTGTGATAGAAACCAGCTCTGCCACCAGATCTGACATAAGAAAATAATCCAGCCGAACCATTTTATTATGGGGGCAGAATAATATGTATACCCATCTTTATCTTTGTTATGCCTATACCAAACATCCATTAATGCATGTTCTTGAACTAAAGTCTGAAGAGCTTTAAAGACCCTAGGTTTCCTACCAAAATATTTTTGAGCACTTGCCAGATTAAAATTGCCAGCCAAATTAATATTAAAGTCCCCACAAACCAGCATTGGATGTATCCAAGCTGCTAATTCTACATTTAAGCATTTTATCACTTCTGGATCATCTGCATTTGAGGCATATATAGTACATATAGATAATAACCTGCCTTCAACCAGTATTTCAGCAATAGCCCATCTGCCTGAGCTATCCTCTCGGGCCTTTCTACAAAACCCAATGCCTCGCCTCAGCAAGATAGCGACACCTCTAATCATAGATGACTGTCGAGAGCAGGCAATTAAGTCATATCCAGGGACTTTCAGACACTCCCTCTTACCCCAAGGTATGTGCGACTCTTGCAGACACAAAACATCCAGTTGCATAGTTTGGACAATTTTGAAAAACAAAGCCCGTTTTTTGGGATCATTTAGGCCACAAATATTCCAGGAACTTATCCGCAATTTACCCTGGCCCATTTATACATGAAAAAAACCTTATTCTCCACTGCAAACCATTACCCTTTTTAATCATAAATACTGAGATACCATAACCACTACAAATAACATTACCATGACTATAGCATAAGTCCAGAACCTTAGTGACCCCCCTTCACCCCACCTCCACCCTTAACCCCTAAAACCCCCTACCCCAACAACCCCCCACCCCCTACACCCCTCTTGTAAGGCAACAGGACCAAGGTCCTTGTGATGAAAGGAGCTGGCTTCCCCACTCTCCCCTAGACCCTTCCCCCATTGTTACCAACACCCGAGAATTAAACCGATTGGAATCCTACCCGAAAAAATCCCTTTTTTTTTTTTTTTACTAATAGAACAAAATACCAATCGGTTCAACCCCCGCTTTTTCCGCCTCCAAACCCCTGACATGGCAGAAAAGAAAACGAAGACCAGCAGAGTTTACCTAGATACCATCCAAAAACTCCTTTGCCTGAACTTCAGAAAAAAAAATCTAGTCTGGCCCTGGTGAATTATTTTCAATTTTGAGGGATAAAGTAGAAAGGCTTGAGATCCCTTCGCTTGAAACGGAGCTATTAGCTGGCGGAGCTGCCACCTCCGCTCAACTGTTGCCGGACAAAAATCTGGCCTAACGAAGAATTCACAATCCTTCCCCACCCTCTTCCTATCTGGCCTAGCTAGGTCATAAATCTTCTCCCTAGCCAAAAAGTTGTTCAAACAAATTAAAACTGCCCGAGGCTTATCACCAGCCTGCCCAGACCTCTGTCTCTGCTTAAAAGGGAAACGATGCGCACGTTGCACTTCCAGTTGCCAATCCCACTGCTTAACATCTGGAAAAGCTTCAGAAAAGAGTTCCACTACGAACTGTCTGATGTCCGACCCTTCTCTGCCTTCTGGAACCCCCAGAATCCTCAGATTGTTCCTCCTGGCCCTATTTTCAAGATCAGTCAGTTTCCAGAGCATGTCATCCCTTTGTGTTTTAATCAAATCCGTAAGGCCCTTCTGAGTGGCCAGATCATCCTCCAACATAGAAATCCTTTCCTCAGCTTCGACAATTCTAGCAGCAATGTCAGAACAAGTCTTAGCGACTTTTCGGATAGAGTTTTGCATCCTACGGCATGCACCCTGCGTACGAACACTCTCCTGACGCGTTTCCTCACGATGCGCCATAATAGTCTGATAGATGATTGAGAGTGTCATCTCTCCAGGAGGAGCCTGGGGGGGGTCAGTCACGCTGCCTCCAGCCAAAACTATAGCACTCCCCACAGAGCCAGAATGTGTAGAAAAAGAGTAATCCCAAACCATTGAAGCTGACGACCCTGTGTCTTTGCTTAACAGAGAAGCCCCTTGATCTTTCAGTTTTATTGCTTTTCGGACTGTATGAGGACCTCGCGAGGCTTCGCCCTTAATACTTCATTAGATCGCCAGTCCCCAGAATCACTGTCATCAACTGACCACTCTCTGTCTAGGTCATCGCCCTCTGACGAACCAGTGTGATCAGATAATGAATAGAATTTATCTCCCCTTCAGGTTCCTTTACATTTTTATTTTTAACCGCAGTTACGTCATTAGAGCCCACCTCTTGCAACACTGGGCTTGCCGCCACACCACTTTGGGGAGAGACTCCGGGAATATATTGAGCAGAAATAGCAGAAATAGCAGTGCTTTCAACATGTGGGACTACAACTCCCATAATTCCATTCCCCGGGAGCGACCGCGTTGACTGAAGTTCCTCATTCACTCCAGCTCGATCTACAGGGATCTCCCCACTAACATCAGGCAACAACCTGGCATTTGTAATATCGGCCCCGGTAGAACCCTGAGACCTCAACTCAGTCTGAGTCAGATTGCCGTCCTCCGTTACAACAGTGAGTGAGGCCATCGACACAAGGTCGGTAGGGGTAGAGGCAGCACCTGTCACCTCCAAAACCGTAGCATTAGTCATTTCAGATGCCGCCAACTGCCCCAGCTTATTGTTTCCTGCATTCACGGGAGTCTTCACCTTCCCAGCTTGCAGTTTGAACAAAGCAGGAAGAGTTTGCTTTCCCTTTCCAGCAGAGACAGATGCCGCCTGATTACTGCCCGTACCTCCAGCAGCCGTCTCGGGCCCCCCATGGACCACGTACGTCTCCTTCCCCGATCCGACGGCTTTCCCAGGGCTGCCTGCACGCACTATGGGGGCTCGGGTTTTTGCAGTAAGGTTCCTCGCTGATACCTTCGGAGGCATAATCCCTGACGAGCAGCCAGACAGGCGAAGGAGATGACCAAGCCCAAAGCAATGCGGGGATGACAACAGCCAGAATATCCTGCCGGTAAGATTATTTTTCAGCTGCGGGACTCCCCGCAGCATGTCACTCAATACGTTTTTTTAGACTTCCATCACCGGCTTAGAAGACCTTAGTCAGGGGAATTGTCCAGGAGAGGATACAGCACGAGCTCACACAGCCGTGCGACCGGCCGCCATCTTGCCCCGGACCTCAATCTCGCGCCAGCGGTTTCATAGACCCATTGCAGATAAGCTGGTCAATTGTATGGATTCCCGCTGCCTGCCATACGTGCCATATCAAGCCCTTCCCTCCTATGTGTATGGCATCATTCCCCCATGGGGGAGCCTTCTCATGCAGATGAGGGGAAGCACTCAGTAGCTTGTGTGCCCGATGCCAGGCCGTGCGCGTGGCGGATAGGATCGGGTGTTTCATACCACGGTTCACAGGCTCTGTCATAAATAAGGCAGATCGTCCTGCCTCGGCTGAAAGTAGGTGGCGGTCCAATGGTACCCATTGTGGCGGGTCCGAAAAGTCTGGTAAGAAGCACGCCATCTGGGAGAGATGTAAGGCCAGAGCATAGAGTTCAACCGAGGGGAGGCCAAGTCCCCATGGGTACGGTGTGCTTGTAACTTGGACACGGCTATGGGGGGCTTCGAAGAACCCCACACGAATAGCCTGATCTTGGAGTCTATCTGTCGCAGGGTGGTGAAGGGCACCTGCATCGGGAGCATCCCCAGGGTATAATTGAAGCGTGGCAGTGTTACCATGCGTACTGCCTGCACTCTACCCCACAGCGAGAGTCCCAATGCCTTCCATTTCTCGAAGTCTCAATGCATTTGGGTAATCAGCGGGTTGAGGTTGTCCTGAATCATGCTTGCTAGGCCTTTAATAACAAGAACTCTCAGATACTTAAGGCGCGATTGTTGCCATCGGAAGGGGAACCCATGTATGGACGCTTTCGTAGTCCCGTCCGAGATGGGGAGTGCTTCACTTTTGCCCCAGTTGATCTTATATCCTACAAGGGAGGAGAAGTCGTCAATAACCTGAAGTAGAGATGGTAATAAGCGGGGCAGGTCCGTGAGGGTTAACAAAATATCGTCTGCATATAAATACAATTTGGATTCGCCTATCGGAAGTGGAACCCCCGCGATGTTGGCCGAGTTGCGCATAGTGGCAGCCAGTGGCTCCATAGCCAGGAGAAAGAGGAGTGGCGAAAGGGGACATCCCTGTCACGTTCCTCTACGTATTGGAAAGGGGTCGGATAGGAATCCACCACAGTTCACTTGTGCTGTCGGGTTCCCATAGAGGAGGAGCACCTTAGCTATAAATTGGGCCCCGAGTCCATAGTGTTCCATCACTCGGAAGGGATATTCCCACTCGATACGGTCAAACGCCTTCTCCGCATCAAGGGAAAGGGCGAGGGCGTCCGCAGAAAGGTTCTTGGTCGCCCACAGTGTACGTGCAAGAGTACGTAAATGATTCCTGGAGGACCGGCCCGGTACGAAACCCACCTGCGAGGCGTGCACCAGGGAGGGCAAGACTTTACGGAGGCGTGCGGCCAGAATACTTGCCAGTATTTTTATATCGCAATTTAACAGCGAGATAGGCCGATAACTTCCGCACCCCAGGGGGTCTTTCCCGGGTTTGGGTAATACGTCTATGACTGCATTATTGGAGAGATGGCCCAGGGAAGCAGTCTGCTCTGCTTCATAAAATGCTGCATGCAGCGTGGTGACCACCTGTTCCCCTGCCCAGCGGTAGAACTCTGCCGGAAAGCCGCCCTCGCCAGGGTCTTTATGATAGGGCAGTTTTGCTATCGCGGAGGCTATTTACTCTTTGCTGATCTCCCCCTCCAATAGCTCCCTTCCTTTGTCCGAAAGGTGGGGGAGTTGCGCCTCCCACAGAAATGAGGCCAGTCTGTCCGCCTCTATCGGCGGGCCAGGAATGTACAGGGTTTTATAAAAGGAGGCAAATTCGTTTGTTATGTCCTGGGGGCGGGTAAGGGTATCGCCCAACGCTGATCTAACACCCGGGATGGCCATGGCCGCTTCACGTTGGTGGAGTTGTGCTGCCATCAGCCTCCCTGCCTATTCCCCATGCTCATATTGCCTCCCTTTCATTTTCTGCAGTGCATATTCCGCTTTGGTTGTAAAAAGGCTATTCAGAGCCATCTTTGCCTGCTCCAGAGATTTGCAGTATGGTGGTGTGGGGCATGCAGAGTAGAGATGGGTATACTTCCTGATGTCGGCTTCCAGTGCTCGCTGCTTGTCGTTGTTTTGCTTGTTGGCCTGGGCCGCATCTCTCATAAGTCGGCCACGTATGGTGGCCTTAGCGGCCGCCCATAGGGTTTGGCTGGAGTCGACTGAGCTCTGATTATCTGCTAGGAATTCCGTAACGTGTCTGTAAGAGGGATTTGCCAGTGGGGGCTCGGTATTGCTGGATAATCATCTGCCAGGGCTTGCGACCAGGGCTGGACAGTCCCAATTTTAGGGAGAGCAGGACAGGGGATGGTCCAACAGGGCCACCTCTAGAATTTGAGATTCCTGTGTAAGCTGTACCACCCTATGGGAGGTGAGAAAATAGTCCAGGCGGGAGAGCGTGCCATGTACCTGAGAGGCAAAGGTATATTCCGCATCCGTAGGGTGACTCAAGCGCCAGTGATCTACCAGGCCATTATCTTGCATCACGTACTCCAGCAACGCCCTGTCGGCTGTATTGCTCCTGTCCAGCAGTCCAGTCCTGTCCAAAATCGGGTCTCTTGCTAAGTTCCAATCCCCGCCTATAAGAAATTGGGAGGTACCTATTTCCGACAGGACTCTGTTAAGCTGTAAGAAGAACGACTTTTTCGTCCCTGTTGGAGCGTAAACCGACCCCAGACATATGTGGTGATCACCTATTTTTAGCTTTGCAAAGGCGTAACGCCCGTCGGTATCCGTCCAAGTCTTTGTTACTGTCGCCGGGAGAGATTTCCGGAGGAGAATTGCTATCCCACATTGACGGGTATGTCCCTCGGTCCCAGGAACCACAGTCTGCACACTGCTGTGTATCACCCTTCCAACCCAGTCTTGTCGCAGCTTATCCTATTCTATTGCATCCAGGTGTGTTTCCTGAAGTAACGCCACATCTGCACGTTTAGATTGCAGATTTGCCAAGATTTATTTCTGCTTTATATAGCGTGTGAGGCCATGAACCTTCCATGTAACCGCTCGCAATTGGCGTGGGGAAGTCATAACATGTGGCGCAACAAGTGTAGGTCAGGGGGACCGGCTCCGTAGAATAAGGAGCGGTCCTTGCAGGAAACGGGTGCAATGTGTTGGTGAAGCTGAATGAGAGGGGGGGAACCTCAGTCTCCCCGAAGGATTACAATGGGCCGGAGGGGTGGGGAGCACAGGCATATATAAGCGGCACTACTCAACACCACCATTATACAAACGATGAAATCAACAACTGTTTTGATGCAATACAGACAAACTACAATAAACCAGGTATACAGTGTGGATGAGGTGGAATCTGTATGACCCTCCAAAACATAAGACACCCCACAATACAATACAATGAATAGGATACTCAGCTGCCCGCTGGTCCAATAGTGTCCCACTGCACCGTCAATCACGTAACCAACTGTAGGAGGGGCCATCAACCTGGGCTATCCGCTACAGACCCTCCATGCCCCTGTTCAGGTTCATTTGTAGGTTTCAGAGGTGAATGGGATTTGTTCCTCTGTGGATTGTGAGCAAAAGTGGCCACCGTGTGTAGCGCGGAGGCTCTATCCTCATGAGTGCGTGTCGCTCTGTCTTGGTCCCTACCGCGTTGCCACGTTCCTCCATAGGTCCGTCTCCTGTTCTCTGTCGACTGAGAGGGGCCAGTTTTTTGGGAAAGTTCTGAATCGCCTGGATGTGTGTCTATAGCCTGACATGTTACATTGTCCAGAAACTGGCAGAGGTCCTCTGGGTCATAGAAGTCCCTAGAATTGCCGTCCTTGGTGATGGGGAGTCTCGCCGGTTCGAATAGGCTATATTTAATGTTCAGCTGCCGGAGTCGGAGCCTAAGAGAGAGGAAGGCCTTGCGGCGTTCATTTGTTTTTTTGGAGAAGTCGGCGGCCATCCAAATGCTGTGTCCATCCTGGGTGAACGATCCTTGGGTGCGTGCTGCCGCTAGGAATTGCCTCGTCTGTTCGTGTCGTAAAAAACAGGCAATGAGCGGCCGTGGGCACACATTAGAGTCCTTGTGAGGCAGTCCTATGCGGTGGGCCCATTGGATATCTAGGGGTGGGTCGAAGGTGGCTCCTAGAAGTGTCGGGAGGGTGTCTTTCAGAAACGTGGCAGCATTGGGGCCCTCGATGGATTCCGGAAATCCAAAGAAGCGGATGTTGTCCCTGCGACTGCGGACCTCCAAGTCGACAAGCTTGCAGGGAAAAAAGAGGATATCTTGATCCCTGTCTTGTATTGTGTTCAGCCGGCCCTCTACCACCATCAGTCTCTGATCCAGTGCCTCAGCACGGGTATGGAACCCAGCCAGGTCCGCCCGTATTGATTTGGCTTCATCCGCTAGTTTGGAGATATTAGAATCCATCCATCCAGCCTGCGACTGACTGTGGAGATCTCTTGGAGTATGCGGTCCATAGTGGCACCTGCTGCCGGGCCACGGGGCGCTGAGGGACCGCTCACCGGCAGGTCGCCAGGTTTCGTGGCCATGGTGCTGGGTTGTTTCAACGCCTCGGTGAATAAAAGCTGCCTGGAGGTCTTGCTTCCTATTTTTGCCGTGGTCATTCGTACCGCGTTGCTGTGCTGGTCCCGTCACCAACCTGGGTGAGGGGATGAGGCAGTGGAGGGCACAAGCCCCAGTCCACTACGATATTGAGGTGCTCCTTAAAATCCCACTGTGGAAGAGAGTAATCCATGATACGCCCTCCGCAGGCCCGTGGTTGGAAAAGGTCGGGGACCACCCTCTAGTGTTGCACCCTCCGCTGCTGTACCCGGCCACTCGTCGCGGCGTGCGCAGGTCGCACGGCTAAGTACCCTGCACCGGGCGTGGGGAACTAGGCAGGGAGTCACTATACAGCGGCGGGAGCAGATGGCAAGATATGTGACCTGGGTGTGCACGCAAATCCGGGGTCTCTGGGAGGCCTCTAGGCCTTTCCGTCTTGCCGCTGTGACTCCGTTCCGCCCGCCGGTCCATCTGTTGTGGCTCCCCAGTCCCGTTTCAAAAGTGTGCTCCTGCATGTCTGAGAGGCGATCCTCCGCTGACCTCGTGCTGCCTCAGCCCGGCATTGGGGGGGGAGGATGCCCCGTATCCGAATCAGTTGGGGGCCGGGGGCTGCGGAGTGTCCATGCAGGCTGGTTTCCACCAGTCTCCGGGCAGATGAGGATGAATAATGCTCACCCCCCACGCCGGGGGGGCAGTCCGTGGGGTGCAATAGAGCTCCGCCGGGGGCGGGGAGCAGCCTCTGCTCGGCAGGACCTCGTAGCTACTGTGGTGGGCGGGGCCGGACGGCTACGCGAGGCCGAGGCTGTTGTGACGCCTCCAGGCCCAAGAGCCGTTCGTCGGTCTGCCGTCCCCGTCTGATAATCCCCAGACTCAGCAATGAAACCGGAGCTATCCGGGGGGCCCCCGCATCTAGGGCCGCCGAGATGGTGGTATTGGTGCGCCTCCGAAATGCTGCATTCCCCGCTCTGAGGCTCCCTCAGAGCGGAGCTCTTTGTCTAGGCGGCCATCTTACTCTGTGGCCAGACCACGCCCCTGTAATATGCTTTTAATCAAAATTGTAGCCATTTAATCTTATGTTTCTAGTCCCTTTAGCTCACATGTTTACTATTGTTTGTTTATAATACTAACTCATAAATGTGATGTTTGGAACATCCACTGTATCTTCAGTGCATTTTATGCTATGTCACTTGTACTAGGGGGAACATAACATCATTCACAATTGTGACGGGGCATCACACCTGACACAAGTAAAAATTTGGGCCTGTTTGGTACAACTGTCCCTTATAACATCAAACAAACTCACGTTTAATTTTGTTAGGCAGGCATTCGCTTGCTCAAAACAGTCCTTTGAAAGTACTCAATTTTATATGAAAAGCACATCGTGATACACCTTACACCTTCAAGAACTCTTCTTGTGTGTTGGTCATGTGTCAACCTTTACGTTGATGCCAAAATTTGTTGCTATAACAAAAAATTGTTATTTAAAATGAAAAAAAAAAGTACCCCTTCATGCAGTTTCCTTGCTTTCAACTGCCCATTGAGCTGGGGATAGGCCACCACAAGAATGAGGCCATTAGGGGGTCAAGGTTCAGAGCACACGCTTCGATTGTTGGGAGGACTGGCTGAGCTGGGCTCCTGCTGACTTCTTCGTCCAGCATCGTAGGCCCTCCCATCTCTATCGGCAGTGGATGCTTCGCCACTTGTAGACCCCCAGGGTCCGCACCTTCTTAATGCTGGATTTCCATATCTCCTTCTTCTGATGGGAGTTGACCGGTAAGGATATAAAAATGAAAAAAACAAAAATATTTTTGGGTGACGTTTTGTTTGTTTGTATTGATGTAACACAATCGTGAGAAATCAATCACAAGCATTTTAAAAAGTTTAAACTGCATAGTTTTTAGTTTTTTATTGTTTTTTATTTTAAAAAAACTATTTTTTAGTAACCTGTTGAGTAACCTTATCCCTTGCTATGTCCTTATTTTACTAATCTAGGCCAGTGACATCATCTAAGCTGAATTATTTGTGGGATTATAAAAATTGCAAAAGCATTTTTTAGGTTTGTGAATATATATATATGTATATATATATATATATATATATATATATATATATATATATATATAATACAAAAAAAAGAGTTGCCTCTAGGTGGGATGCACTCCCAGGTGGAAATTACGCCAAAGCAAGGGCACACGCCATGAACAAAGTCCTTTTCTGGTTAACCTGCCAGACGCGTTTCGGGCCAATGCCCTCTTCAGTGGCAGACCATGTGACGTGCCGGCATGCGGCAACCACCAGTAAATCCCCATAATAATAACGCTCAGGTGAACCACCTGAAGCAAGGCTTCCTGGGACTGGTGGTTCAGTAAAACCCAAGTGGGTCACCGCCGGCACTCACAAAAAATGTCTTAAAAAGGATTGCCGATGTTCGCGCCGGCACCCCTGCATATAACAGGCACCTCCTGTTCCACAGTTAGCTGCCCCAATAAAGCAGCCGCGGACCCGCAAGTGTTTCGCGGTGGTGCAATCCGCGACCAGGCAGGCCGCTGTACAAAATACAAAAAAAGAGTTGCCTCTAGGTGGGATGCACTCCCAGGTGGAAATTACGCCAAAGCAAGGGCACACGCCATGAACAAAGTCCTTTTCTGGTTAACCTGCCAGACGCGTTTCGGGCCAATGCCCTCTTCAGTGGCAGACCATGTGACGTGCCGGCATGCGGCAACCACCAGTAAATCCCCATAATAATAACGCTCAGGTGAACCACCTGAAGCAATGCTTCCTGGGACTGGTGGTTCAGTAAAACCCAAGTGGGTCACCGCCGGCACTCACAAAAAATGTCTTAAAAGGATTGCCGATGTTCGCGCCGGCACCCCTGCATATAACAGGCACCTCCTGTTCCACAGTTAGCTGCCCCAATAAAGCAGCCGCGGACCCGCAAGTGTTTCGCGGTGGTGCAATCCCGCGACCAGGCAGGCCGCTGTACAAAATACAAAAAAAGAGTTGCCTCTAGGTGGGATGCACTCCCAGGTGGAAATTACGCCAAAGCAAGGGCACACGCCATGAACAAAGTCCTTTTCTGGTTAACCTGCCAGACGCGTTTCGGGCCAATGCCCTCTTCAGTGGCAGACCATGTGACGTGCCGGCATGCGGCAACCACCAGTAAATCCCCATAATAATAACGCTCAGGTGAACCACCTGAAGCAATGCTTCCTGGGACTGGTGGTTCAGTAAAACCCAAGTGGGTCACCGCCGGCACTCACAAAAAATGTCTTAAAAGGATTGCCGATGTTCGCGCCGGCACCCCTGCATATAACAGGCACCTCCTGTTCCACAGTTAGCTGCCCCAATCAAGCAGCCGCGGACCCGCAAGTGTTTCGCGGTGGTGCAATCCCGCAACCAGGCAGGCCGCTGTACAAAATACAAAAAGAGTTGCCTCTAGGTGGGATGCACTCCCAGGTGGAAATTACGCCAAAGCAAGGGCACACGCCATGAACAAAGTCCTTTTCTGGTTAACCTGCCAGACGCGTTTCGGGCCAATGCCCTCTTCAGTGGCAGACCATGTGACGTGCCGGCATGCGGCAACCACCAGTAAATCCCCATAATAATAACGCTCAGGTGAACCACCTGAAGCAATGCTTCCTGGGACTGGTGGTTCAGTAAAACCCAAGTGGGTCACCGCCGGCACTCACAAAAAATGTCTTAAAAGGATTGCCGATGTTCGCGCCGGCACCCCTGCATATAACAGGCACCTCCTGTTCCACAGTTAGCTGCCCCAATAAAGCAGCCGCGGACCCGCAAGTGTTTCGCGGTGGTGCAATCCCGCGACCAGGCAGGCCGCTGTACAAAATACAAAAAAAAGAGTTGCCTCTAGGTGGGATGCACTCCCAGGTGGAAATTACGCCAAAGCAAGGGCACACGCCATGAACAAAGTCCTTTTCTGGTTAACCTGCCAGACGCGTTTCGGGCCAATGCCCTCTTCAGTGGCAGACCATGTGACGTGCCGGCATGCGGCAACCACCAGTAAATCCCCATAATAATAACGCTCAGGTGAACCACCTGAAGCAATGCTTCCTGGGACTGGTGGTTCAGTAAAACCCAAGTGGGTCACCGCCGGCACTCACAAAAAATGTCTTAAAAAGGATTGCCGATGTTCGCGCCGGCACCCCTGCATATAACAGGCACCTCCTGTTCCACAGTTAGCTGCCCCAATAAAGCAGCCGCCGACCCGCAAGTGTTTCGCGGTGGTGCAATCCCGCGACCAGGCAGGCCGCTGTACAAAATACAAAAAAGAGTTGCCTCTAGGTGGGATGCACTCCCAGGTGGAAATTACGCCAAAGCAAGGGCACACGCCATGAACAAAGTCCTTTTCTGGTTAAACTGCCAGACGCGTTTCGGGCCAATGCCCTCTTCAGTGGCAGACCATGTGACGTGCCGGCATGCGGCAACCACCAGTAAATCCCCATAATAATAACGCTCAGGTGAACCACCTGAAGCAATGCTTCCTGGGACTGGTGGTTCAGTAAAACCCAAGTGGGTCACCGCCGGCACTCACAAAAATGTCTTAAAAGGATTGCCGATGTTCGCGCCGGCACCCCTGCATATAACAGGCACCTCCTGTTCCACAGTTAGCTGCCCCAATAAAGCAGCCGCGGACCCGCAAGTGTTTCGCGGTGGTGCAATCCGCGACCAGGCAGGCCGCTGTACAAAATACAAAAAAGAGTTGCCTCTAGGTGGGATGCACTCCCAGGTGGAAATTACGCCAAAGCAAGGGCACACGCCATGAACAAAGTCCTTTTCTGGTTAACCTGCCAGACGCGTTTCGGGCCAATGCCCTCTTCAGTGGCAGACCATGTGACGTGCCGGCATGCGGCAACCACCAGTAAATCCCCATAATAATAACGCTCAGGTGAACCACCTGAAGCAATGCTTCCTGGGACTGGTGGTTCAGTAAAACCCAAGTGGGTCACCGCCGGCACTCACAAAAAATGTCTTAAAAAGGATTGCCGATGTTCGCGCCGGCACCCTGCATATAACAGGCACCTCCTGTTCCACAGTTAGCTGCCCCAATACAGCAGCCGCCGACCCGCAAGTGTTTCGCGGTGGTGCAATCCCGCGACCAGGCAGGCCGCTGTACAATATACAAAAAAAGAGTTGCCTCTAGGTGGGATGCACTCCCAGGTGGAAATTACGCCAAAGCAAGGGCACACGCCATGAACAAAGTCCTTTTCTGGTTAAACTGCCAGACGCGTTTCGGGCCAATGCCCTCTTCAGTGGCAGACCATGTGACGTGCCGGCATGCGGCAACCACCAGTAAATCCCCATAATAATAACGCTCAGGTGAACCACCTGAAGCAATGCTTCCTGGGACTGGTGGTTCAGTAAAACCCAAGTGGGTCACCGCGGGCACTCACAAAAAATGTCTTAAAAAGGATTGCCGATGTTCGCGCTGGCACCCCTGCATATAACAGGCACCTCCTGTTCCACAGTTAGCTGCCCCAATAAAGCAGCCGCGGACCCGCAAGTGTTTCGCGGTGGTGCAATCCCGCGACCAGGCAGGCCGCTGTACAAAATACAAAAAAAAGAGTTGCCTCTAGGTGGGATGCACTCCCAGGTGGAAATTACGCCAAAGCAAGGGCACACGCCATGAACAAAGTCCTTTTCTGGTTAACCTGCCGGACGCGTTTCGGGCCAATGCCCTTTTCAGTGGCAGACCATGTGACGTGCCGGCTTGCGGCAACCACCAGTAAATCCCCATAATAATAACGCTCAGGTGAACCACCTGAAGCAATGCTTCCTGGGACTGGTGGTTCAGTAAAACCCAAGTGGGTCACCGCCGGCACTCACAAAAAATGTCTTAAAAGGATTGCCGATGTTCGCGCCGGCACCCCTGCATATAACAGGCACCTCCTGTTCCACAGTTAGCTGCCCCAATAAAGCAGCCGCGGACCCGCAAGTGTTTCGCGGTGGTGCAATCCCGCGACCAGGCAGGCCGCTGTACAAAATACAAAAAAAGAGTTGCCTCTAGGTGGGATGCACTCCCAGGTGGAAATTACGCCAAAGCAAGGGCACACGCCATGAACAAAGTCCTTTTCTGGTTAACCTGCCAGACGCGTTTCGGGCCAATGCCCTCTTCAGTGGCAGACCATGTGACGTGCCGGCATGCGGCAACCACCAGTAAATCCCCATAATAATAATGCTCAGGTGAACCACCTGAAGCAATGCTTCCTGGGACTGGTGGTTCAGTAAAACCCAAGTGGGTCACCGCCGGCACTCACAAAAAATGTCTTAAAAAGGATTGCCGATGTTCGCGCCGGCACCCCTGCATATAACAGGCACCTCCTGTTCTACAGTTAGCTGCCCCAATAAAGCAGCCGCGGACCCGCAAGTGTTTCGCGGTGGTGCAATCCCGCGACCAGGCAGGCCGCTGTACAAAATACAAAAAAAAGAGTTGCCTCTAGGTGGGATGCACTCCCAGGTGGAAATTACGCCAAAGCAAGGGCACATGCCACGAACAAAGTCCTTTTCTGGTTAACCTGCCAGACGCGTTTCGGGCCAATGCCCTCTTCAGTGGCAGACCATGTGACGTGCCGGCATGCGGCAACCACCAGTAAATCCCCATAATAATAACGCTCAGGTGAACCACCTGAAGCAATGCTTCCTGGGACTGGTGGTTCAGTAAAACCCAAGTGGGTCACCGCCGGCACTCACAAAAAATGTCTTAAAAGGATTGCCGATGTTCGCGCCGGCACCCCTGCATATAACAGGCACCTCCTGTTCCACAGTTAGCTGCCCCAATAAAGCAGCCGCGGACCCGCAAGTGTTTCGCGGTGGTGCAATCCCGCGACCAGGCAGGCCGCTGTACAAAATACAAAAAAAAGAGTTGCCTCTAGGTGGGATGCACTCCCAGGTGGAAATTACGCCAAAGCAAGGGCACACGCCATGAACTGTAGTTACCTACAGTTAGTCCCACACAGCAGGATTGCTGGGAGCTCATGGGTTGTCCTGCCCCCTTTCTCCACTAGTTAGGAGATAGAATTTATAAATCTTAGAAATTCTCTGAAAAAAACAAATGTTATAGGGACGTTATAGTTACGAAATAGAATTAAAAAAACCTGCGAAATTCACTGAAAGAAAACAAAGGTTACAGGGACGTTAAAGTTAGGCTCAGATTTCACCCGTACAAACCATAGAAATTCAGCAGTTATAGTTACCTGAGCTAACTATAACTTACGTCCCACAATGCACTGCTTATGACCTCACATATTACATCACTCATGACATGGTCTGTGACATCACTGATGACATCATTGTTGTATTATGATAAATTACACAAACAGTTTAAATTACACATAAAACTAGATAAAATGCAGATAAAATGATGTCCTGAAATTAAACACAATTAGATAGTATACATATTCAACTCAACACAGTAGAGAGGAGAAATGTGAAATAAACCATTCCAATGGTTTATTTAAGATTACAGGTGTCAATCTCCATTACATTTCACACAATGTTATGGTGCTTGTAAGTGTTTTTTCACCTAATATCATATTTCATATATGTGTTTTATATTGTAAATGTCTGTTTATTTTTATTGCATATTTTTTACCAGGTATGTTTAACTTACAATTTTGCAAGTGTTGTTAATCTCTAATTGAAATGACTGCAACTACCATGATGCCTTGTTTTTGTTTTTTAAAAATAATATTGCAATGTTATTTTGGTCATTCGCTCTATTCTATCTTATGTTCACATATATTAAACTGCCATTTATGTATCAATCTCTATTGTATGCTATGTTTTGAATTTATTTTTGTTAAATGTTGTATGTTGTCCTTTTCTTGTTTTTCATTAAATTGGGATTATTTGTTTCACAAATCAAAGTTTGTTGACTTAAAACCTTTAGTGTATGTTATTTTGTATGCTGAATATAAGTGTTTTTTAATAAATGTACTTTGCAATGTTTATATTATGACTGATGCTATTTATCTTTTTAAGTTGTTGAATTGGTAGAATTTTAGCCTTCCCCCACTTGCTTTAAGATGCAGGCTGGAGAGGACGTGTCTTTGAGTGCACACTGAAGGGCTAGGGTAAAGGGTAACTACAAATGTAGGGTCACTCTCCTAACGTCTCCACAATAGGTGGAGTAATTTTTAAACCCCTTTCACTCCTTTATCTATTTATAACCCTCCAATCTCCATTTTTTATAGCTTTTCCTCTCTAATGAAAGGAATAGTTATACCGTGCCTCTGCCCAGATCTATGAAGACTTTTGAAAACAGAAGCTAAGGTTCGCCGCATAAGCCTTACAAGACAGTTTTCTACCAGTTTCTAAAAGGGCACTTATTGGAAATTTTTTACCACTTCACTCCCTTAAAAACAACGTACCTAACATTGCGGTCACAGATTTCTTTACCCTTACTGTTAATTTTCAAAGCAATGTCTATATTTACATCTGCCTAGACTCAAGCTCCTCATCATTTCAAAATACAGTGAGATCTACACAGTATAAGTTGTCCAAAAGTCGCATGGAGGAGGCTTTGATAATAGAGCCCCCCCCAAATTAAGATCCATCCTAGTATGGAATACATGAGCAATTATTACATTTACTCACAAAGACGAACAACCCCAAAAGGGTTGAAGATGTTCGCATTTAATGGAGCAAAAATACACATTTATAGAAATCATTGGGTGCATGAATTATTAGAAATATGGGACAATATAAGTACTAGATTCTAATATATAACACATTGTTCTCCATGTCTTTTTGCCTCCTTCTAGGACTGGGCAAAGAGTCCCATAGGACCAAAAAAGAAGAAAAAGACTTCAAAAGTTGGAGGGAGAGTGTCCCATTTGATTTTATTTAATTTGACTTCATGAAGGGATCCTATAAAACAACCTTTCAGTCCTGACAAAAGACATCGACCCATAGAGCGCAAAGTTGTCTGAAACATGTTGAACTGGTTCTTCCAGAGATAGATGTGAGAGACGCCTAATACCTCTCTTTCCACATGTCGCATTTTTTAATCATACCTTTGATCTTCTTAATAAAATGTGTCCTTCCTAAAGGTAGGAGGTATTTTTAAACTTTTTCCTCACATGTTGGATCCCATATGGTCTCAGATTCAAGAGACAATCATCCTGGTGGAGGAAAAGACCCAATGATGTAACGATCAGTGCCTAAGTACGCCAACGGGAGACATGCCTTTGGGGAACAACACTGTTGAGGGTCGCACAACAATTTTGATGTTGCCCTTCCCCCCTCCTGTCTCAACACAACTCTTCCATTCCTTTTGATTTTACATGTTCATTTAAGGGAATTTGAGTGGAACTTTAATTTCTCCCTACATCATTTGATTCTTGAGACGGGTAGCAACACCACCATCTTACATGCTCATGTTTTTAAGTTGCCTGACATTTGACACACATTTACTTGTGTGCCTGTGCAGGATAATACTCTCTGAAATGGCTTTGCTTACATTTCCACTTCGTAGGAATATTATCAACTACCTTGAACATTCTGTACAAGAACTAAGTTAACTGCCTAAAATGTTGTTATTTGTTATTGTCCGCTTGGCGACTGAGCTATCATAGAAGAAGCAACAATAGCAGCCTGACTGGGACTTCGGCATGGCAACATGGGTGATGTTTATTACATAAACGACATCACTCCCTTGTTTAGTTAGAGGAGCATTTTGGTGGCACTGAGAGGTCTCTTCCTGCACATAAACAATCATCCCTGCAATGCAGGCAGTCTGTGTTGGCGCTAGGCAGCTTTTTTAGCGCTGGTGCAAGGGAAAATACGGGAATGCACCGTATTCTTGTGAATACGGTGCATCCCTGTGGTTTTTAAATGACATGTGCGGTGCTGCTAAATTGCTTGTAGCATGTTTTTTGAAGTTATTCCATCATTCATACACTTACTGCTTATCCTGTTCCTAGTTGTCAGGACTGTGCTTTTATTTTTTCTGCTCCGCAATGGATGTCCCATCATGAGGCCAAATGGGAATGGCACTACCGCATGTGCTCCTGTGTTGTGAGATAATGATACAGTCCTTCGGCACACCCTTGCTCCAAGTACTTAACAATGACTTTTTCTTGTCGTTTTGGCCTGCATGGCTACACTGCGTGCAGCCCGTTTTCCACTGTCTGCTTTTGCTTTCGAATGTGCCCTGGACATATGCCTAGGTATGCAACTGGTTCAATCTCCGGACATAGAACTGCTGGTGGATCCCCTAAAGGCCCACTTGTACCATTGCCCTTCTCTCGCATACTATGAGCCTACCTGGGATGCTTCAGCTCCTGGTGATCTGGATCCTGGCTCTTCTTCTGTAGATTAAGTACTGGCTGTTGCAGTTCCTCCTTCGGCGGCGGCTGAGGGGATTGCATTTGAACATGTTTGCTCTATGCAGCTGGTGCGATGGTTGCCACCGGGATTATCGTCTATGGATGCTGAGAACAGCAATATTTCATCTACTCCTCGGAACAGTTAAACAATCTGGCCGTTTTGAGCAGCACAGCTTTTAAATTTCAGCCATGTTTTTATTGTTCTAAACTGCTTTTAAATTGTATTGTTTTTATTCACTATTTATTTTAATTTTATTGCATTTGGCTTTCAGAATGCTTTTACGTTCGAAGAGCACAATGCTTTTTTATGCTTTTAAGTTTCTATAACACTATAGCATTGTTTTTAGGATGCTTTTTTAGTCGTCTCGCATCCAAGGAGTTGGTGCCGTGTTGTCACATTTATGCCCAGGTAGTAACACCACCATTGTACATGCTCACCATTTTAAGTTGCCTTCTTTTCTTAAACACACTGACATTTGACACCCATTTACTTGCATGCCTGTGCAGGATAATATTCTCTGAAATGGCTTTGCTTACATTTCCACTTTATAGGCATATTATCCACTACCTTGAACATTCTGTATACGAGCTATGTTCACTGGGCAAACTGTTAGTGTTATTGTCCACTTGGCGACTCATAGAAGAATCAACAATAGCAGCCTGACTGGGAGTTCGGCATGGCAACATGGGTGATGTTTATTACATAAACAACATCACTTCCTTGTTTAGTTAGAGGAGCATTTCGCTGGCACTGGGAGGTCGCTCCATGCTGGAATTCCAGCCCAGCTGATTCCTGTTTACCTCTGTGAGGGTTGATACTCAGCTCTCCACCAAGACGGGTACCCTGATGACACTTACCCACAGGTAACGGGGAAGTTAGATCACCCTACAGGGATTCTGGCAGATTCACCCACCCTAGGCACACTAGGATAGGTACCGCTAGGTAGAAGTGCAATATATTGCAGTACTTATATTCAAGCACATATTCTCTGTTTCAGAAATTTCTTCACCATTCTCGTAATGCTGATCAAGTTATTCTGTTTCCTCCTATTGATTATTGCAGTACAAGTATTTTACTCAAGAATCACAATGCTTCAATAAATATTGAAACTGTATGTTGTGTATTTCTTGTGTATCTCTTTGGGTATGCATGAGTAACCAAACGAAAGGGTTATAGATCTGTTACCACAATTTCCTTGGGGAGTCAGGGTTGTCATGTTCTGATGTTGCACAATCCATTTGTTACCTGGTCAGGTTTGGGGTACAGATGGTGCACTGTGAGCTAGCAGGACTAAGGCCAACATATCCTGATGGTGTGTGTAGAATCAGTCTTACACAGTTTTGACGTTTATGTTGTACAACAAACGCACAGTTTTTACTGACAAAGTGTAAGCCGTACAACACTATCCCCCGACAGAGATATAGCACAGTTACATATGCAGAAGCACCTTTATATACTCAGAGTTCTTCTTTTTGTTAAACAGGACATATTCAGATTTTTATAATGGGACTGACAACGTTGCTCTGGGCATGGTACTACCGTTGGGGTACGTTGCACACACACACACACACACACAAGGATATAATTGGCTCAGAATATTGACAGTTGAATTTTGTGATGGGGTTACCGATTTAGAGGTAAATACCTACTCAAATGGACATACCTTTGGGTACATATTGGCACTCATAATAACACTGGGAGGAGTATGTGCCGCCCTAGGGGAAATGTCCAGGAAATATTTTGTAAGCAAGTTACAAATATTTTCGAATGAAACAGTAAGGGTCCTCAATGTAGGAGAGTAGGATCTGCTTCACATGGGTACCCCCACTTTTTGCTGATGCTTCACTGTTTTTCGACCTTAGTCTGGCTGGGGCCCTAATCAGAACCCCAGCCTAGCTGCTTCCTCTCTAAAATGGTTTCCATGTGCCTTAGGCACATCTCTGATTGGAATCTGGAGTGCCGTTATAAGTCCCTAGTATATGGTATACTATGTACCCAGGGCATAGGTACCTCAGAGGCCTACCAGGGGCTGCAGCATGTATTGTGCCACCCCTGGAAGGCCATCCAAACTGACACCACAGGTCTGCTACTGCAGCCTGGGTAAGGTGGTGCATGCACCCCTTACTGTGATATAGGCTACCTATATCACTATATACATACACACATATAAACCTATAAGTCACTCCTATGGCAGGCCTTATCAATCCTGAAGGCAGAGTGCGTGGTTCCTATGTGAGAGGGTGCCCCTGCATGAGCAGGGCCCCTCGGCAGCGTTCGGAGACCCTTCTCTGATGCTGTTTGTAGTGCAGCCTGACCATATACTCTTAAGCGCATTATAACCTCGCGTTAAATGCTAACTTTGGGATGGCTGCACGGAAACATGTCGTGTTTGGTGTCAAACATCTTGGAATACTACCCCCCGCCAGTTCTGGCGGCGGGGGTAGTATTCCACCCTTCTAGAGGGAAAGACATGTACAAACCGGTATGCCCGGTACTGACTTTCCAAGCCCTGGCATCACATAATGGATGCCGCTGCCACAGACACGAGTCTGGCCTCCTGCTGCTGACCGAAACTCCGGCAGGGGAGGCCTGGACAATAGGTTTCCTGTCCCAGGGAGGTGTGACCACCTCCCCAGACAGGATAGTGTGTATTGGGGCTGGGCGGGAGCACTCTCGAGTGCTTTGAAGTCCTGCACTGGGGGCACATTTGGTGTCCCTGTGCATACCCCAGTTCAAACCGGATCAGGGGCTTGCAGCCCCTGCTTTGGCGCGAACTGGACAAAGGGAAAGGGGTGTAGCCACCCCTCTGCCCTGACCCACCCATAGGTGGGACCACAGAGTAAGTCCAACCCCTAAACTTAGTATAAGTATAGGAACCCAGTCCTTAGGACTTTAGATTATCCCTGGACGAAACTCTGACACAGAATCCTGGACCTTCGACGCTCTACTTAAAGATTAGAGGACAGAAGAATCTCCCTTGGGGTCAAGGAGTGACTCCCCTGCTTGGCAGGCACCAAAGAAGCAATTGTCCGGTCTGCATCGCTGAAGCTCCCGTCGGACGCTGAAGTCTTTGCATCACCAGAGGTGGATTTCCAGACTTCCCCGAGGCTGCCCTGAGTCCCCAGCAAAGCTGAGGCCCGTAGCTGTCGTGGGTAATGTGGAACCGTGACCCCTGGACACCGCACGCATTTGCAAGTGCATCCTCTTCTGGGTCTCCCACGAAGTCATGCTTTGGGCTCCGAGTAGCCCTAGCCTCCAGCACCAACTGCACCGAAGATCACTGGCCTCCACTCCACGAGTGTCCTGTGAGCCAGCTCCACGTGCACCATCTCGAGGCTCCTTCGCGGTCGCTAGCCCGTTGGCTAGTAGCCCTTCACGAAGGCCAATCTTTTTCTACTTGGGCTCCCTGGTTGCTCCAGGCTTGCCCTCACTTACCCTTGCTGGGTGAGTTCCTCAGACCTTGCTGGTCTGCACAATCGTCAATCTTCATCTTCATCGAGACTTGCCGTTGCCAAGGCTTGTTGGGTCCAATCTGGTCGCCGACACCTCAGCACTCGACAGACATCGTGTACCAGCCCGAATCCTGCTCCTGGTTGCCGACAACGCCTCCTGGACCTCGTGGCTGAAGAGTCAAGACGACCGTCAACCTACCTGAAGCACTCGACATCGGTGGGCATCTGCTCATCGCCTTCCTGGTCACTGGCTAGTGACCCAGACTCTGTCCCCTCTGCTTTCAGGTTCTTCAGATCTCCGATCCACCTTTGGATCCACCCGGACACTTTTCACTTGGTCGCCAGCAGCACTTTGCAGCAGATCGCCATTCAAATCGACGACGAAACCCGACCCCGAAAGGCACCTATGCACCCGGCTTCCCTGGGTGAGGTAACAAGAGTACTCCGGTGCTCCCGTGGGTAGAGACCCTAGAACGACCTAGTTCTCAAAGGGTTTGCTCCAAGTCCTTCTTTAAGTGTCCCTTTTCTTTAAATTCCAAACCGCGACTTTCTCCATAGAAGTTAACGGCGATTCGCGGCTGTGTTATTACACTGCACGCGTCCCCCGTGGGTCCCCTGTGTCACTACCTTGGGTGGTTCCTTGTGGTCCAAGCACTTCTAGAGGCTCTAGGCCTAGTGTCTAGCTCAGTCGTGGTTCTTATACCACTTTATTGGTATATGGTTTGGTACGCCCCTAGGGCCCAAACGTGTATTTGTGCTATTACTGTGTTTAAATAACTTATAACTTATGTACTTCGAACTCTAGCCTCATAAAGAGACCAGAGGGGTGTGTTTAGTAATAAATACATATATTTTGAATATATACCTGGTGTGGTGCTCTTTCATTTGGTCACTCAAGAGATTATAGACTGGTAAAACAAGCTGCTTTACATTCCTTCAAGACTTAGCCTGAAGGCTGCTCTCTATAGCTACCACTAGGATAGCTTTCAATAAAGGTTGTCTTTAACCTATCTCCAATAAGGGGTTGTTTGGACTGGTGCAAGGTGCCCACTATAATTAGTGAACAGCATATGCCAGGCCAACTTCTCACATTGGTGTGCAGCGTGTGGGATTCCAGCTTGCTATTGTTTTACCAGATAATCTCAATTGAATTGATCAACTGAAAACCACTAAAGGTACCTAAGGTACATATAAATTAAGCTTAGTATACAGTAAGTTCTACTGAACTTAGAGTTGTGTGTTAAGGGATAGCACACCCTTTCTACAACTCAAGAGAGTTTAGTAGGCCATACTAGAGTAGGTAGTGCATACACCACACCTCACTAGTGATGTCTTCAAAGCCAGGACCCAGAGAGTCCTTGCCAGAAGCCACTGGGCTTCTTCCCTCCAAGTATGATACACTCCCATTCTTGGAATTGAGAGCAATATGCAATGTGAGGAAACTGAAGACAGGCCAAAGTCCCACCACCCAACATCTGAGAGAGATGTTAATGGCTGATGACCTCAACAGGCCCTTAGGGACTGAAGGGGCAGGTGCAGAGGGTGGGGCAGAAGATGAGGATGGGGCCAGGGGTAGCAACACCCCAACCCCCTCTGGAACTGACCAGGAGGGTGACAATGACCCTGACCTGGAAAACCCAATCCCTCCTGTGGAAGAGGAAGAGGAGGATCAGAATGACCTCCACTTTGTCCCCCAGGAAGGATTATGAGTG
The DNA here is from genome assembly GCA_963921515.1 of Calotriton arnoldi. Taxonomy (NCBI): domain Eukaryota; kingdom Metazoa; phylum Chordata; class Amphibia; order Caudata; family Salamandridae; genus Calotriton; species Calotriton arnoldi. The sequence goes on along the minus strand of CAWUFW010006526.1, from coordinate 959,292 downwards.
TGCCTAGAAGGTCTAGATCTCCTTCTCAGGAGTCTAACCACTCTGACACCTCAATAGGGACCTCTGTCTCCTCTCATAGGAGGGAATCCTCTCATGAGAGGAGAAAGAGGCTGATTCAGTATGAGCAAGCCCAGCTTGAACTCAGAAAGCAGCAATTGGCTCTAGACAGGGAGTCCCTAGATCTCTACAGAGAGAGAAAAAAGTTGGGACTAGAGTCCCATGGTGGCAGCAATATCCCTAGAGATAGGGAAAGGTCTTATGACCATAGAAACCTGAGCAAGATTGTCCCTCCCTACCAGAGTGGGGATGACATCCACAAATGGATAACTGCTCTAGAGAGGGCCTGTAAAGTACAGAAGGTCCCTCAGGAGCAGTGGGCAGCAATCTTGTGGCTCTCCTTTGCAGACAAAGGTAGAGACAAGCTCCTCACTGTAAAAGAAGAGGATGCTGATAATTACAAGGTCTTGAAGAGTGCTCTTATTGATGGGTTTGGCCTAACAACTGAACAATACAGGTTAAAGTTCAGAGATGCCCCAAAAGCACAGACTCAAGACTGGGTAGACTATGTGGATTGTTCTGCTAAGGCTCTGGAAGGCTGGTTGATGGGCAGTAAGGTGTGTGACTTCACAGGATTGTACAATCTGATAATGAGGGAGCAGATTCTTAATAACTGTCAAAATCAGCATCAGTACCTGGTGGACTCTGATCTGACCTCTCCCCAAGAATTGGGAAAGAAGGCAGACAAGTGGGTCAGAACCAGGGTGAGGCAGAAGGTACAGAACCAAGGTGGTGACCCTAAGAAGCAAGATTCTAAGAACTCTGATAAGGGTGGGGAGAAGGGTAAAGATCAAAAGTCTTCACAAGGCCCCCAAAAATCTTCTTCAGGTGGGGATTCACAGTCTACCAAAGGGAAAGGCCAAAGAAAACCATGGTGCAAGGTCTGTAAGCAAAAGACCCACTGGACCAGTGATTGCACCAAGTCCAAAGACTCGACTCCAGCCCCCACCAATGCCCCTAAGGCACCTGCTCCCTCTAGTGCAGTTACAGTTGGTGGTGGGAGTACTACAACCAAGGGTTTAGTAGGGTTGACCCTGGGTACTGAGATGGGCTCTGACCTAGTCAGAGAACTCACTCAGGCTGTCCTAGTCTGTGATGGAGGCATGGATATGACCTCCTCTATGAGTCCCAGTAATCTGGGCAAGTACAGACAACAGCCTTTAATCAATGGACGAGAGGCTTTGGCATTTAGGGACACAGGGGCAAGTGTCACCATGGTGACACAAGACCTTGTGAATCCTGGGCAAGTTATACTTGGTGAGATGTACCAAGTGACCAATGCTAGCAATGTCAGAACAGACCATACTCTGGCAGTTGTTAACTTCTCCTGGGGAGGGGTAACTGGCCTTAAGAAGGTTGTGGTAAGTGCAGACCTACCAGTTGAATGCTTGCTTGGCAATGACTTAGAAACTTCAGCTTGGGCAGAAGTGGAGCTCAGGACCCATGCAGAAATGCTGGGGATCCCTGCAGATGTGTTTGCTGTGACCAGGTCACAAGCCAAAATGTCTAGCACTAAACAGGCCTTGGATTCTGGAATAATGGACCAAGTGCCTTCCAAGAGGAGGAGTAGTAGGGTAAAGGCAGTGCCTTCCCCCTTGGCTCAGAAGGAAGATCAGTCCCTTGAGGGGGATGATCTCAGTCCTGAGGAAGGAACTGTCCCAGAGGAGCTTGAACCTGACCAGGTTGAGTTCTTGGGGACAGGGGGACCTTCCAGGGCAGATCTGAGCCAGGAGCAGCAGAGCTGCCCATCTCTTGAACCCCTCAGACAGCAAGCTGCTGCTGAGGCTGCTGGGAAAGCTAGTGGTCCCCATACTGTGTATTGGGATGATGGACTCTTGTACTCAGAGTGTAGAGACCCCAAGCCTGGTGCTACCAGGAGGTTGGTTATACCTCTGAAGTTCAGGGGCTTCCTATTGACCCTAGCCCATGATATTCCCTTAGCAGGTCACCTGGGCCAGAACAAGACTTGGGACAGAATTGTCCCTCGCTTTCACTGGCCCCACATGTCTGAAGACACCAAGGAGTTTTGTCGCTCCTGTGTAACCTGCCAGGCCAGTGGCAAGGCAGGTGCACTACAAAGGCCCCCCTGATACCACTACCTGTGGTGGGGGTTCCCTTTGAAAGGGTGGGGATTGACATTGTTGGTCCCATGGATCCCCAAACAGCATCTGGGCACAGGTTTATCCTGGTGGTAGTGGATCATGCCACCAGGTACCCAGAGGCTATTCCCCTTAGGACCACTACAGCACCTGTGGTGGCAAGGGCCCTCCTGGGAATTTTCTCAAGAGTGGGCTTTCCTAAGGAGGTGGTATCAGACAGGGGTGCTAACTTTATGTCTGGATACTTAAAAGCAATGTGGAAGGAGTGTGGAGTGACTTACAAGTTCACCACACCCTATCACCCACAATGCAATGGTTTAGTTGAGAGATTCAACAGAACCTTGAAGGGCATGATTAAAGGGCTCCCAGAAAAGCTTAGGCGAAGATGGGACATACTCTTGCCCTGCCTTTTATTTGCATACAGGGAGGTGCCTCAAAAGGGGGTTGGCTACAGCCCTTTTGAACTTTTGTTTGGTCACCCTGTCAGGGGCCCACTGTGCTTGGTGAAGGAAGGATGGGAGTTACCTCTCAAGCCCCCAAAGCAAGACATAGTGGACTACGTACTTGGTCTCCGCTCCCGGATGGCTGAGTATATGAAAAAGGCAACTAAAAACCTTGAGGCTAGCCAGGAACTTCAAAAGGCCTGGCATGACCAAAAGGCTGTACTGACTGTTTATCAGCCAGGACAGAAGGTGTGGGTGTTGGAGCCAGTGGCCCCAGCAGCTCTCCAAGACAAATGGAGTGGACCCCACACCATTGTTGAGCAGAAGGGTGAGGTTACCTACTTAGTAGACCTAGGAACACCCAGGAGTCCCCACAGGGTTCTCCATGTCAACAGGTTAAAACCATATGTGGACAGGGCAGACACGGGCTTGCTCATGGCTACTGATGAGGGACAGGAGGAAGAGAGTGACCCACTCCCTGACCTGCTCTCACAGAACCCTGATGATGGGTCAGTGGATGGTGTAGCCTTGGCAGGCAGCCTCACTACCCAGCAGCAAACTGATTGTAGACAGGTGCTCAATCAGTTCAGACACATGTTCTCACTGACTCCAAGTCAGACCACCTGGTGCACTCATGAAGTGGACACTGGGGACAGTCTGCCTATTAAAAATAAGATTTATAGGCAACCTGACCATGTCAGGGACTGTATCAGGACAGAAGTCCAGAAAATGTTGGATTTGGGAGTTATTGAACCCTCAGATAGCCCTTGGGCTAGTCCAGTGGTCCTTGTGCCAAAACCTCACACCAGTGGTGGAAAAAGAGAGATTAGGTTTTGTGTGGACTACAGGGGTCTCAATGCAGTCACTAGGACTGATGCCCATCCAATACCAAGGGCAGATGAGCTAATAGACACTTTGGCCTCAGCCAAGTATCTAAGCACATTTGACTTGACAGCTGGCTACTGGCAGATCAGACTAGCTGATGATGCAAAGCCAAAAACAGCATTCTCAACCCCTAGTGGGCATTACCAATTTGTGGTGATGCCCTTTGGTCTGAAGAATGCACCTGCCACTTTTCAGAGGTTGGTGAATACAGTCCTTACAGGTCTGGAAGCCTATAGTGCAGCATATCTAGATGATATTGCTGTCTTTAGCTCCACCTGGGAGGATCACCTGGTCCACCTCAGAAATGTTTTACAGGCCCTGCAAAAGGCAGGCCTGACTATCAAGGCCACCAAGTGCCAGATAGGGCAGAGTCAGGTTGTGTACCTGGGCCACCTTGTGGGTGGAGGCCAGGTTCAACCCTTGCAGAGCAAGATCCAGACCATCATGGACTGGACTGCTCCAACTACCCAGACTCAGGTGAGAGCCTTCTTAGGCCTGACTGGGTACTATAGGAGATTTGTCAAGGGGTATGGATCAATAGTGACACCCCTGAATGACTTAACTTCCAAGAAAATGCCCAAAAAGGTTCAGTGGACAGTTAGCTGTCAAAAGGCATTTGATGACCTGAAGCAGGCCATGTGCACTGCACCCATTCTACAGAGTCCTGATTACTCCAAGAAGTTCATTGTTCAAACTGATGCATCTGAATTGGGGGTAGGGGCTGTACTGTCACAATTGAATGAAGAAGGTCAGGATCAGCCAGTAGCTTTCATTAGCAGAAGGCTGACCCCTAGAGAGAAACATTGGTCAGCCATTGAGAGGGAGGCCTTTGCTGTGGTCTGGGCTCTGAAGAAGTTGAGGCCATACTTGTTTGGTACTCACTTCCTTGTTCAAACAGAGCATAAGCCCCTCTTATGGCTAAAACAAATGAAGGGTGAAAACCCCAAACTGCTTAGGTGGTCCATTTCCCTACAGGGGATGGACTTCACAGTGGAACATAGACCTGGGAGTAACCATGCCAATGCAGATGGACTCTCTAGGTACTTCCACTTAGAACATGAAGACTTAACTGGGCAAGGTTAGTTTAATGTCCCTACGTTTGGGGGGTTGTGTAGGAGAGTAGGATCTGCTTCACATGGGTACCCCCACTTTTTGCTGATGCTTCACTGTTTTTCGACCTTAGTCTGGCTGGGGCCCTGCTAATCAGAACCCCAGCCTAGCTGCTTCCTCTCTAAAATGGTTTCCATGTGCCTTAGGCACATCTCTGATTGGAATCTGGAGTGCCCTTATAAGTCCCTAGTATATGGTATACTATGTACCCAGGGCATAGGTACCTCAGAGGCCTACCAGGGGCTGCAGCATGTATTGTGCCACCCCTGGAAGGCCATCCAAACTGACACCACAGGTCTGCTACTGCAGCCTGGGTAAGGTGGTGCATGCACCCCTTACTGTGATATAGGCTACCTATATCACTATATACATACACACATATAAACCTATAAGTCACTCCTATGGCAGGCCTTATCAATCCTGAAGGCAGAGTGCGTGGTTCCTATGTGAGAGGGTGCCCCTGCATGAGCAGGGCCCCTCTGCAGCGTTCGGAGACCCTTCTCTGATGCTGTTTGTAGTGCAGCCTGACCATATACTCTTAAGCGCATTATAACCTTGCGTTAAATGCTAACTTTGGGATGGCTGCACGGAAACATGTCGTGTTTGGTGTCAAACATCTTGGAATACTACCCCCCGCCAGTTCTGGCGGCGGGGGTAGCATTCCACCCTTCTAGAGGGAAAGACATGTACACACCGGTATGCCCGGTACTGACTTTCCAAGCCCTGGCATCACAAAATGGATGCCGCTGCCACAGACACGAGTCTGGCCTCCTGCTGCTGACCGAAACTCCGGCAGGGGAGGCCTGGACAATAGGTTTCCTGTCCCAGGGAGGTGTGACCACCTCCCCAGACAGGATAGTGTGTATTGGGGCTGGGCGGGAGCACTCTCGAGTGCTTTGAAGTCCTGCACTGGGGGCACATTTGGTGTCCCTGTGCATACCCCAGTTCAAACCGGATCAGGGGCTTGCAGCCCCTGCTTTGGCGCGAACTGGACAAAGGGAAAGGGGTGTAGCCACCCCTCTGCCCTGACCCACCCATAGGTGGGACCACAGAGTAAGTCCAACCCCTAAACTTAGTATAAGTATAGGAACCCAGTCCTTAGGACTTTAGATTATCCCTGGACGAAACTCTGACACAGAATCCTGGACCTTCGACGCTCTACTTAAAGATTAGAGGACAGAAGAATCTCCCTTGGGGTCAAGGAGTGACTCCCCTGCTTGGCAGGCACCAAAGAAGCAATTGTCCGGTCTGCATCGCTGAAGCTCCCGTCGGACGCCGAAGTCTTTGCATCACCAGAGGTGGATTTCCAGACTTCCCGAGGCTGCCCTGAGTCCCCAGCAAAGCTGAGGCCCGTAGCTGTCGTGGGTAACGTGGAACCGTGACCCCTGGACACCGCACGCATTTGCAAGTGCATCCTCTTCTGGGTCTCCCACGAAGTCGTGCTTTGGGCTCCGAGTAGCTCTAGCCTCCAGCACCAACTGCACCGAAGATCACTGGCCTCCACTCCACGAGTGTCCTGTGAGCCAGCTCCACGTGCACCGTCTCGAGGCTCCTTTGCGGTCGCTAGCCCGTTGGCTAGTAGCCCTTCACGAAAGCCAATCTTTTTATACTTGGGCTCCCTGGTTGCTCCAGGCTTGCGCTCACTTACCCTTGCTGGGTGAGTTCCTCAGACCTTGCTGGTCTGCACAATCGTCAATCTTCATCTTCATCGAGACTTGCCGTTGCCAAGGCTTGTTGGGTCCAATCCGGTCGCCGACACCTCAGCACTCGACAGACATTGTGTACCAGCCCGAATCCTGCTCCCGGTCGCCGACAACGCCTCCTGGACCTCGTGGCTGAAGAGTCAAGACGACCGTCAACCTACCTGAAGCACTCGACATCGGTGGGCATCTGCTCATCGCCTTCCTGGTCACTGGCTAGTGACCCAGACTCTGTCCCCTCTGCTTTCAGGTTCTTCAGATCTCCGATCCACCTTTGGATCCACCCGGACACTTTTCACTTGGTCGCCAGCAGCACTTTGCAGCAGATCGCCATTCAAATCGACGACGAAACCCGACCCCGAAAGGCACCTATGCACCCGGCTTCCCTGGGTGAGGTAACAAGAGTACTCCGGTGCTCCCGTGGGTAGAGACTCTAGAACGACCTAGTTCTCAAAGGGTTTGCTCCAAGTCCTTCTTTAAGTGTCCCTTTTCTTTAAATTCCAAACCGCGACTTTCTCCATAGAAGTTAACGGCGATTCGCGGCTGTGTTACTACACTGCACGCGTCCCCCGTGGGTCCCCTGTGTCACTACCTTGGGTGGTTCCTTGTGGTCCAAGCACTTCTAGAGGCTCTAGGCCTAGTGTCTAGCTCAGTCGTGGTTCTTATACCACTTTATTGGTATATGGTTTGGTACGCCCCTAGGGCCCAAACGTGTATTTGTGCTATTACTGTGTTTAAATAACTTATAACTTATGTACTTCGAACTCTAGCCTCATAAAGAGACTAGAGCGGTGTGTTTAGTAATAAATACATATATTTTGAATATATACCTGGTGTGGTGCTCTTTCATTTGGTCACTCAAGAGATTATAGACTGGTAAAACAAGCTGCTTTACATTCCTTCAAGACTTAGCCTGAAGGCTGCTCTCCATAGCTACCACTAGGATAGCTTTCAATAAAGGTTGTCTTTAACCTATCTCCAATAAGGGGTTGTTTGGACTGGTGCAAGGTGCCCACTATAATTAGTGGACAGCATATGCCAGGCCAACTTCTCACACTCAAGGATATCACTTTAGAACTAGACAGTATGCATCTGTTCTTAGAACAGAAAAGGCATGCTGATTACTTCATTTTGACCCAGAAAGGTGAAGCATGTTTTATCATTGGAGATTCCTGTATAGTGGGGGTAAGGAACATGGAGGGAAATGTAACTGTGGCTATAACTGCATTGCTGGATAATCTCAAAGGCCTGGTGGATGGAAATTGGAATTTGAAATAGGGAAAATGGGGAAAGCTAATCAAAGACATTATCATTGTATGTGTTATTCTAATATTTTGTTGCATTCTGATAAATGTATTTACCTCCTGTATTACGGCATGTATTCCTAAACATCACCCATATGATAATATCTAGAAACGGCAATGAACAAAATGAAATAGCAGAAATGATGTAAATCGAAATAGAGTGAATGTCCGTGTAAAAAGGCCATTCAAAGGGATGATTGAGCGAGATCATTCATTTATGAGCTCTTTTCCTTATTGAAATGTGTTCTTCTACATTAATTTACTCCTGTGATATACATGTTTACTAGTTTAGTTGAGCACAGCTGAGTTCACAGAAATGGCAGTTGGATTATGTGCCTAAGGAAATGCTTCATCTGTAGAATGTTCCCTTTATGGTTCAAAGATCAACAAGGGAAGTGCTTATCTTTTGCTTAGATCTGAAAATTATTCTCAGGGTTCAAGAACAATTAATGAATTTGATGTTTTGTAGCCAAGATTAGCCACAGCTATTATAACTCCCTATTCTGATGCCAAGGTTAGTGATAATGGTATGTTTAAAGCGTATCCAGAATTGATGAGTATGGAAGGAAATCAATAAACCACAAGCAACGATAATTGTCAAACTGTTTGAAGCCTCCCTGTTACAGCTGCACTCCTTCAAGGAATTTTGCACTCTTTGATAATTTTCTGCTGAAATCGTTGTTTTTCATTACTATATATGTGTTTACAAAGGTATAAAAGCTAAGTAGTCTGTAAGCTAAAGCAGATCCTCTGGTGAATGCTCGGAGATCCCTGCTGCAGCAGAGCTGAATAAAGGATACTTTAGATTCCCCATGATTGACTCCTCCTTTATTTGAAGATCTCTTCAATTCAGCTTTAAAATCATAGTAGATTGACTGTAGCATTGCAAAAAACGAAATTCGACCCTTCAAAACAAACCCTTTAGACAGGTAAAAATATTAAAAGTCACCCCTATGTAGGCCTTGTTGCCTCCAAGTCAGCCTACATGGTATTTAAAAGTAGGACATGTAGAATTATAATGTTAACATTCTTACAGTGACAAGCACACAAAAGCTATTTTCACTGTGACAGGCTTATCTGACCTATATAGGAAACAAGAATACAGATTAAAATACTAAAACTGCATCTCGGGAAAGGGACCAGCCAGGGAAAATAAAATAATCAAAGAACTGTTTGTGAAAGTAATTAAAAATCCAATTCAATGGTGCAGTCAGATGTTTAATATTGATTAAGGAAAAGTAACTTTAAGGAAGTTCCCAGAAGTTCCTAGAGGCAAATTTGAATTAATTCTCCAATTTCTCCCAGCCTGTATGTGGCCTAAACAAGGTGTGAAATTCCTCTCAGGAGCTACACAATAGACAGGGCCACTGGAATTATGTGGCACAGAAGGGCCAAATTATGCAGCAGGGCCGACTAAATTATGCTGCAAGAAAAGGCAAATTATGCAGCACAATGCAGCACTTTTTACGAAAGCATAATTTCATTATTTTCCATTTTTACACTTATTAACATTGTCTGGACATTGATTGCACCTCATTGGTACTGGTTTAACACCTAAATATAGCAAGAAGGAACAGAAAGGTGACCAGTTAACCTGTGCAAACGTCCCTTCACTGCGCAGCGAAATGTGTCTCCGAGTTTTAAGTAACTTTTGCAATGTTTGAGCTAGAAACAACTTTTATTGGTTAAAATCTGCAAATTATGCAGCAGATGATGGGATTATGTGGCAAATGCAGCAAATCCATAGTTATGCGAGAAACACAGAGGCTTCATAATCGCATAATTTGAGTGGCCCTGACAATAGATCACTGTGATCAATAGGTGGAACTGAATGGGCAGGGATGACTCCTTAGAGCTCAGCAGAAGGGTATGTCTATGCCCATTGTGTTGACACCCCATTGTTAAATCCTGCTTGACAGGTCTGTTGAGTATTTATATAACACTTGAGGCCTCAAGACAACTGAAGGCTAATTGTGAAAACTACAGGCCATGAAAATGGAACCAATAGGGATTGCAGGTGTTTCAGCAGCCTGAATAGCATCGTCTTGCACTTCCCCAGTAACACTCTCAACAGGAAGAATCATCTTGGACACTTTCTTTTGCTGTCTCCTTGTCACCTTTATCAGAAGGGGAGTTTGGATGCACTGGGGATATTTGCCTTCTTTGTCCCCAGAAGATGAGATGGAGAATCCGAAGACGTTGATGTTGATGATGAAGTGAGCACACCCTCATGCTCTGCTTGTACCTTAGTGATCAGGAAGCAGAAAGCAAGAGACAACAGTCAAACCAACCACGCTGGCAGAAAGATCGTCCATCAAGACAGCCAGATGCATTTCTGAATAGGAGCCAGACAATTGCCTTCTGTAGTCATCACACAAGGAGTTGGTTTCCCAGAGTACCACGTAAATAAATACATGAACATCAAGCGGAGAAGGTGTTTGGAGATGAAGTATTCTCCGGGGGATTAGCAGCTCAGTGGATCCCATTCCCCAAACTTCTCCTTCCTCTGATAACAGCCTGCACTGTGAGGAGACGCCGTGAGGATTGGACGCCGTGGCCAAGAATCCATCTGCCGGTTTGAAGAGGAGGGGCAGCCCATTGCAGCACCACGGGTCAATTAAAACCAGTGCAGAGAACCCGCAGCTCTGGACACCGTGAGGATTGGACTTTTTGGCCCAGAATCCAAAGGAGCGGGCCTGTCTGCGGCCATCTGTGGCCGTACGAGGCTGGGCTGGGCCCACTCTCTTTCACCTCTCCAGGTAAACGCTCTTTGACAGTGGCTAAATGCCAAATCCAATGCAATTCTGCTACCCCTGCAATTGGACCCAAGGACTTCATTAGTGACAACTTCTTGGCATGGGCGGTAGGGGTGCTTTCAAAAGAGATTGTACTGATGGAAAGTGTAGTGTCTTGTGAGATAGAGATGACAGGATTCTTTTGGTTCCGGACATAAAAGTGTGGGTGTTGTTGATGGAATTCATGATGTAGAATGTTCAGTTAATGGTTACACGCTGAGGAATAAAGACGTGTATTGCCAAAATCCATGTATGGTGTGATTATTTGTAAGTACCCGAGCTGGGATAGGACGCTACAACTAGCAACGAGATAGGGGATTACATAAACCCTGCGACCCGAAGAACCTAGAGTGCTCTCCTGGAGAGTTTGCCATGGTCCAGCAAACTGCTCGTGCATGCCACGTGTGCCTCAGTCGAAGTGAAAATCGACAGTTGGCATATGTGGAGTCAAAGCGACACTCCAGCCAGTGCAAGGGCTGTGAAGAAAGTGAAGGCCTTACAGAAAGTTTGTCAGCTAGAAATGTGCTTGATAAATTCGAGACAAGAGGTACTGTGCCACAACATGATACAGAGCCGTCATTCATCCAATATGACAATACTAAAGGCAGCAACAAACAGGTACAGAGAAGCATTAGAGGCAGTGCTAGTCGAGTGCAAGGAAGCGCTAAAAGCAGGGACAATTCTAACATCAAGAAAATCTAAAAGGCAGTGACAACCAGGTACGGAAAGTGCAGCGAGCGGCAACAGCCAGGTGCAAGAGAATGCTGTAAGCAGAAGCAGGTGAACGCAAAGAAACGCTAAAGGCAGTAGAAACCTGATACAATGCAAAGAGGTGAGAAGGGTGAAGAACCCATGCACGAAACAAAGTCGCTACTTACCGTCAAAGAAGAACACATCGCCATGCAACTGGAGAGCAGGTGCGATGACCCAAATGTCAACACATGGCTATTGCGTAAGTAAGGTTCCGGTACAAGTGGGCAGTAGATGCCGCTGGAGCAAGCTCCCGGTAGCAGGAAGTTCCATAGGCTATGATGCTGCTGCATTCCTAAAACATTTGCTTCCCTTGGACACCGCCAAAAGGCAAAATATTGGTGAGAGATGGACTGCATGGATCGAAAACTTTTTTTGATCTCATTTATGCGCTGGAAGAAACAAATGACAAAAAGATCATTAAAAAGCTAAAGAATTTAGCAGGCGGTGAAGTAAAAGAAGTGATAAAGAAAATACCACAAGGTGATGAAGTGACGTACCGTCAAATCAAAGAAGCGTTAAACACCAAGTTCAATCCAATGCCAAATGTCGACTATGAAAGGTACATTTTCAGTCAGGAAAGGCAGAGAGCTGGTGAAACGATTGATGAATTTGTAGAAAGACTTGATTCGCTCATAAAGCATTGCACATTCAATGAGTTTAATGATGAAGAGGTCTCAGAGTAATAGATGGTTGCCTCTCCGATTCCTTCAGATGACTACTGCTGAAAGAGACGCTTAGCTTGGAGCAAGCACTCAAGGCTGCCAGAGCGGAGGAGAGAGATGACAGACAGGCAGCTAGCATGGAGTTTGGAACGGCCCAAAATGAATCAGCGTTGAGTGTGAAAAGTAAGTCAAAATACAAGGCAGAATACCATAAAGTAATGTCTTCAAAGAAAAAGAAGTTGTTTTTCCAATGTGGATCTTCCTTTCCACATGAAGGTAGATGTCCTGCCATTGGACAGATATGCAAAGGCTGCGGAAAGGAGAACCATTTTGTAACGTTCTGCAAAGTGAGGGAAAGATCAAGTGCGTCATGTTGAGAAAACAAAATGAAGGCCAGAAAGTTTCAGTTCTACGCACACCCACAAGACCAAGCGGCAACATCAGTTGAGGCAAGTAGAAACTGAATGATGTTTACTGTCGTCTAATTCTTTGTCTAAAAGTTTGTCATTGTCGAGTGACAGTAAGGAAGATGGGTGTGCGACATCAATGTTGACTGCTGGACGATGTGCACATTTAGGGTTAGCTTCTTGCAAGGAATAATGTCAGTTGAAGCTAGGCCGACAAATGAAAGTGTGAAATTATTTTGGACTCTGTCCCAAGATCACATTGAAAGTGAATGGTTGCTCTATACCTTTTATCATGAAAAGTGGCACGTTGATAAACATCATGCCAGTGGAGAAGTACGATAAACTGTTTCCAGTGCCTTAACTCCATTGAAAACCAAAGTGTATACCTGGGTTGCTTCGACGCAACTGCGAAGTCAAGATTCATAGCCACTGTGAAGCATAAAAATACGAAAGTAGAGCAACAATTCATGCCTTGCCAGGCACTTCATTGAATGCATGTTTATTCAGTTTCAGTACTGCTGCTGACATGGGGCTGATTTCTGTAAACTATAATGTCAATGACTATCATGAGATGGTGAATCAGTTTCCGTGTTTGTTTCATGGATTAGGAAGACTTAAGACCATGAAAGTGCACCTTCACATAAATTAGGACATTCATCCTGTTGCTCAACGACATAATCAAATTGCATTCCATTTGCAAGAGGCTGTTGAGAAAGAACTTGATACCTTATTAAAGCATGACATCATTGAGCGATCCACTGGTCTGACACCATGGGTATCACACACAGTGGTAGCGCCGAAAAAGGATAGTGGAGGAGCTGTGCGCATCTGCGTTCATATATGCCAAGCAAAAAAGGCAATTGACTGAGAATGACATCCAGGCCCGCACATTGCCGACATGATTACGGAGCTGTTTCCCACCTTGATTTGAAAAAAGGGTATCACCAGCTCGAACTGGAAGAGAATTGCAGGTACATTACTATCTTTTAGACTCATGTTTGTTTGTTTCGATATAAATAGTGTGTTTCAGAGTGTCATCAGCTGCCGAACTTCTTCAGGATGTCATTCGTCACATAATACAGACAGTCACAAATGCTTTCAATTACAGTGATGACATACTAGTTTTTGGGCCACACGAAAGGAAAATGATAAAGCTCTTACACAAGTGTGTTGAATACTTGCTGATGCAGGTCTCCCTTTAAATGCGGCAAACTATGAGTTTCATGAAAACCAAACTCAAGTTTTTTGGCCATACCTTTTCTGATGGGGGAATGACTCCAGACCCGAACAAAGTACAAGCCTTGTCATCCACTTCTCTCCCGCAAGATGTAACTATGCTGAGATCCTTCCTTTGTATGGCCAGTTACTGTTCATGGTATATACGTGACTTTGCCACTGTAAGTGTCCCATTGAGAGACTTAACTAAATGAAATGTCCCATTTAAATGGTCAAGTGAATGTGAACAAAGCTTCAGGAAAATCAAGCATGCAATTGAGAACGCAACTGAAATGGCATACTTTGATCCGAAATTGCAGATGGGGGTTGTTGATGTGAGCCCAGTGGGGTTGAGAGCCAGGCTTGCCCAGCACACTGGGCAACCTAATGCCCCACAACACATTGTGGCTTATGCTAGCCGATGTTTGTCAACCACAGAACATGATTATTCACAACCCGAAAAGAAAGCCTAGCTGTAGTGTGGGCTTGTGAACCTTTTTTTTAAATCTTTATTTATCATTTTTTTAACAGCATACATAAGTTCGTGATGCATAAATTTGCAGGTTCATTTCTCGCAGGTTCAAAAAATAAAAGGAAACAAGCATGATGAAACAGTTATACATGATTAAATACATTCCCATATCTGGTATAAGTAGTGAACATGATGAATCGTGCGTCATGATTTCCCTACTTCCCTGCGCCGTTATCTCTTTTGCCCGTTTAACACCTGCGTGTGTCACTAAATACCTCCGCAGCCTCTCTAGGTTTTGCTACGTCACCCCTCAGTCTGCGCATTCTGGCCTGCTCCCTGTCTCTCTTGACCGGATGGTGTGTCTGCTGTATCTTGCAGTCGAAGATATTCCCTAAGGGGTTGCCATATATCCTTGGGTCGCGATGTGGGCAGCTGTAGTTCTGCATAGAGTTCGCTCGTGGTGTCGCAATATGTCATGCTCTTAAGCCAACATTTGGCATTGAGTTTCTGCCTGGTGCCCCAACGAATAACTATTTCCCGTTTCACCAGTAGCATGATGATTGCTACGAATCTGGGCATGTTTTTGGGCAACGATGCTACATAGCCCATCAATGCAATCAAAGGAGTTGCTGACACTTGTATCCCCACCATCTGTTGTACTAAACTGTATATTTCCTGCCAATAGGCACTAATTATGCCACAGGACCAAGTCATGTGGAGGAAAGATGCAGCCTGTAAATTACATTTGGGACAGTGTGTGAAAGTGGTGCTCTTTATCCTGACCATCTGCTGTGGTGTGACGTAGGCCCTCCTGAGCATTTTAAATTGTAATAGTTTGTGTCTGTGGTTGCATGAAACTAGTTTTACATTATCCGGCCTCAAAATCAACTGGGGTAAATCAGAGCTCTTCCCCTTGACCGACGTTCAGAATTGCGAATGTGGGGAGTTTCCGGTACAATGGTGCGAAGCGGAAATAAAATATTTGGGAATATATTTACACATAGACCGAGAGCAGGTATTGCGTTTAACTTACGGCCCAGCTCTGAACCGCTTACAGACCCAAGTGGAACAATGGGTTAAACTACCGCTATCAATGGCCGGACGTATAGCCATCATAAAGATGGTGATATTACCTCGCTTTCTCTATTTATTCACCAACATTCCATTCCCATTGACCAATCTATTTTTTACGCAACTCCGCATGCGCGTGTATTCTGCCAATAACTCCGTCCTGAGGTGCATATACTTCGCGCTATCTCGGTTGTCCCCCGTCATGTTCCCCCTGTCTAGCAGCTGTAGTTCTTCTTCTAGTCTGGCCAGCCGTCTCCGTAATTCCCTCAATACTCCAGTGTGTGTGGATATGCATACCCCCTGCACGCACGCCTTAAATGCCTCCCATAGGACTGCATGTGTGGAAACAGATCCAGCATTATTAGCAAAATAGTCCACTATTGCCGTGCGCAATTCATCGTTAAATACTGGGTCTTTCAGTGCCATGGAGGGAAACCTCCACTGCCGCTCAAATCCCCCTTCAGCCGGGGGGTGTAATGAAAGAGACACTGGGGAGTGGTCTGATAACGTGCGGGGTAAGTGTTTCACATTGTGGATCCATGCTATTGTTAATCTAGTGAGCAGCCAATAATCTAGCCTCGTCCATGTATTGTGCTGTTGTGCGTAATGGGTGTATTCAGTGTCAGCTGGATTTAGATATCTCCATGTGTCCACTAAGTCATGGTCCTGACACATGGATTGTAGAACCTTGAGGGATCGGGGTTTGTTTGTTGGGGCCTTCGCCGTGCTGTCCAGAAGTGGGTCTAGCAATATGTTTACATCTCCTCCCAACACTATGTGGTCTGCCGATAGCTTGTCTATGTGTGCCTGCAGGTGTTCAAAAAAGGCCAAATCGTCAGTGTTGGGGGCATACACGTTGACCAGCAGGATTTTGTGGCCTGCTATTGTTCCTGTTACTATCAAAAACCGTCCCCCCACATCAGATATTGTATCTATATGCGTAAACGGCACTCTTCGACTAATCAGTATGGCTACCCCTCGAGCATATGAGCTGTAATTGGAAAAATATCGATGGGTTCCCCAAGTAGATGCAAATTTCGACAGGGATAGTGGTGAGAGATGTGTTTCTTGAAGGTATACTATATCTGCCATGTGTTGACGTATATACTGGAGTATTAATCTGCACTTCTTAGGGCTGTTCAGCCCACGGATGTTCCAGGTCAGTAGAGTAATGTTAGTGCTACACCGTGTTTCTACCTTATGAGCCATAACGGGAATTCTGTATATTTGTGCTGTTCCTGCCTCTGTAAAATGATACAACAATCTAACAGATGAAGTCGCAAACCTGCATCAGCTGTATGATCAAACAATTCTATACCCCTCCCCCCTCCTCACTCGGTGGCTGTCCACCGGGTGATACCCCCGTGCCCCCCCCATTAACTGTTGCTGCACAAAGTGCCAACATGGCAATTCCCCCAAGTTCAGTGTCCTTGTGTTACCACAGGGGGGGTGGCAACGCCACGTGGGACCCCGCGCACCCCAGCAATTAATTAACTTTTACCCGTCATCTACACTAGCTATTTGTATGAATGAGTGTTCACAGTGTTACCCAGTATCCATGCCCATAATGTTACCGTCAAGGATTAACTGGCAATGGAGCGTTGCTGTATATTGTTCGTCCGTGCGACGGTTGCTCCTAACTCGCCGCAAATAAATCCGCACTCGGCCCCGACAGAGCTTCTTGAGAGGCTCCCCCAGGAGAGGAGCCACCCCCCGCGCCGCTGGTTCCGGCATAGTGTTTACAGAAGCTTTGGACCTCGTCGGGATTATCGAATATTTTCGCCTTGCCGTTTGGCTTGTGAACATTTTCATGTGTTCCTGTATGGAAAACACTTCACAGTTGTCACTGACCACCAAGCATTGCTCACCGTTTTCGGCAATCCTAAAGCCAAGATGCCCCCTCGCATTGAGGTGGGGAGTTGCGATTGTAGGAGTATGATTACTCGATTGTGCATCGACCAGGAAAAGATCAAAACCCTGCTGACTACTTCTCACATGTGCCAATACAGTGTCATGGCACTACTTCATAAGCGGCTGATGCCTACGTCAACTTCATTGTGAAGTTCGGTACCCCTGCTGCCATATCGGTAGAACAAATCATTGCTTCCACGAGTACTGACAGGGATTTGCTAATACTCAAAGACATTATTACACACCAGTCGTGGCGAAAACACACTCGACCTCTTCATGATGATCTTGAATACCAGAAATTAAAAAATGTGCAATGAGAACTTTCCGTTACCCCAGAAAGCATCATCTTATGAGGGTGGAGAATTGGCATCCCAGAGTCTGAGACAACAAGTTATTGAACTGGCCCATGAGGGACATCGTGGGTTGTTGCTACAAAATTAGCTTCTCGGTGCCGTGTAGTTCCTACCAATCCGTAAGACCTGCGCATTGTTTGGTCAACATAAACTAAGGGCTTGGTACAGGATATGTTGGCCTATAGACCAGCTAGCTCACAGTGCCACCATAAGCCCCCCTAACCTACCAGGGAGCAAATGGTTTTCTGGCAACCACTGAACATGACAACCCTGATCCCTCATGGATAGTGGAAACAGTACAGAACTTTTCGTTCAGTCACTCGTGCTGACTTATTCTCAGAGAAATATACAGAGAATACACAGTGGGACGTTTTCAATAGTACTTATTGAACCAACATTATTCTTGCATAAAATACGTGTGCTGCAATAATAAGTAGACAGAAGCAGATAAACGTGATTACAAGCGTCAAAAGCATAAATAGTAGATATAGTTCTACCATGGTCCTAAACAAGTATATATGCAGGCATATAAACATGGCAGTAATCCAGCGTACTCCTACCATGCGAATCCTACTCTAAGTACACCTAGAGTGTGTGTAGGCGTAGAGCCAAGGATCCCCCCAAGGGACGATCCAACCCCATTACCTGATGGGATAGAGTGAAGGACCCCGTGTTGGTCACAAACTGGACACCCCTTCCAAGATGTCAGACCGTTGCGGGGTGATTTCTCAGCATGCAAGGACCCTCTGAGTCAGCGGAAGTACCTCCTCTGCTAATCTATCGGGATGCTCATCTTTTATAATTGAAAGCAGCCTTGCGATGTGCGCATAGATTAGTGATGCTATGGATATTTAGATAGCCCCGTCACCCCGTTAATGATGAAGATAGTGATGACATTTGTACTTAGTGTGAAACAAGATCTTGTACATGATGTTCAGGGTGTTGTGATAATGTTGTGCGAAGCTAGATGTAAAAACAAGTTTAGTTTCAAAGAAACTAATCCAACATTGTCGTGCGTGCAAATGTGTGCAAAAGGTCACAGCTGGAAATGTTATTTGTGAGGACAATGTAAGAAATAAGCTGCTTCGCTACATGGGCCTAACTCGGGAATATAACACCCACTCCTCATACTAAGGGTCAATATCTAAAAGGCTATCTAAAAAGCCAGCAGACAATTTTAAAAACGTTATAAATTACTATTAAAAGTATCTAAAAGCAGGCTTCCCAATAAAATATGTATTAAAAAGTCTTAAAGTTATTATATTATTGCACTTAATTGTGTCCTTCCGAAAAAGGAAATTTTAGAAAAGGTGGGGAAACAAACAAACCCTTGGTATTCCCCAAAACTACGCCAGCTTAAACAGATGTGTAAAAGGCACGAAAGAAGCTGGAAGAAGGATTTCTCCGTGGCTAGGAGAATTAAATACCGAGAGGCTATTAAAATATATAAAAATGAAATAAAAAATACTCAAGCCCTCTATTATCAAGGAATCATTCTATCCGCAAACTCCTCAAGGGAGATATTTAAAATCGCCAACTCTCTTCTTACCCCCCCTACTCCTCCTACTGACACCAACAATGTTCAATTGCGGTGTGAACAAATTGCCGACTTCTTTTCAGAAAAGATACAAGCCATTTATAATTCTTTCCCTCCTATGACTGTTCCACAAGTGTGTGGATCAAGTGATATAATTTCTTCCGACGCCCCTTTTTTGTTGGAGGAATTCCATTCTTTGGATCTTAACACCCTGCAAAGATTGCTTAAAGAACTTAAATCGGGTTCCCCCCTAGATGTTGCCCCCCCCACTATTCTTCATAAAATTGCGGAGGTGGTATCACCGGTTATACTTGAGTGTATAAACTCATCACTTAGAACCGGGATTGTGCCACCGCAATGGAAACATGCTCGGGTGAAAGCGCTCTTGAAAAAACCGAACCTTGACCCAGAGAATTGGGGAAATTATCGTCCAATCTCTTTACTGCCAGGAGTCAGTAAACTTACTGAAAAATATATTAATTCAATCCTATCAGCTTTCTTGGAAGACAACAATCGTCTACATCCTACGCAAACTGGTTTCAGACCCCAACAAGGTACTGAGACTGCTATATTAGTTGCAGTTGAAGAAATTAGGAAGACCCTTGACAACGGAGGCTGCGCTGCGCTTATCCTGTTGGACCTCAGCGCGGCCTTTGATACTGTCAATCACCAACTTTTGATACGAAGACTGAGGGACGCTGGAGTGACTAGGTTGGCACTAAAGTGGTTACAGTCTTTCCTTCTTAACAGGGTTTATTCGGTTTTCGAAGGGGAATGCTCTTCAAAATCCATTCCTTTGACCTGTGGGGTTCCGCAAGGATCTTCCCTAAGCCCCACGATGTTCAACGTTTATATGAGTTCGTTGGCCGAATTAGTACTCCCATTTGGGGTACAGATAATTACGTATGCCGACGACACACAACTAATTGTCTCCTTGAAGCAAGCCAACCAACCAGACCCTGATCTATCTACTTGTCTTCAAAAAGTTTTTAATTGGATGAGCAATTCTTTTCTGAAACTCAACGGATCTAAGACTGAACAGTTGCTTCTGGGGAAGTCTGCTCCCCTAAATGTGGATCACCTATGGCCCAAATGCCTTGGTTCCCCTCCTGCTCCTAAAAAACAAGTTAAGAGTCTAGGAGTATGGATTGACTGCAATCTCGATTTTAGAGAGCAATCACGCATAGTGGCGTCGAGCTGCTTTGGTCTATTAAGAAGGTTTAGAAAGTTACTTCCCTTGCTTCCGTCTTCGGCGAGACGACTGTTGGTGCAGGCTCTCGTTCTTTCACGGCTTGATTATGCCAACGCCCTATACTTGGGAGCTCCTCAGGCCACTATTAAAAGATTGCAAACAGTACAGAACTGTGCGGCCCGGATACTCCTGAATATACCCAAACGCTCCTCTGCAAGGCCTGCTCTTGCTACCCTGCATTGGTTGCCCGTCCAGGAAAGAGTGCAATTTAAGGCCCTGTGTATCACCCATAAATAATTTTTTGGAAAAGGCCCGCCCTTGATCCGTCCCTGGAGTAAACCTTATGTACCCAACAGAGCCCTTAGATCGGGGAAAAAAGGATTAATTTGTGTACCGAAGATTAAACGTGCACGTAGTGGAGGTCGACTATTTACATATAATGCATCTAGACTCTGGAATAACCTGCCCCTACACATACGTTCCGAACCTGAACATCTTAAGTTCAGAAAACTTCTGAAAACTTTTCTTTTTCATTAATCTTCTCATAGCCTACTTTTCTCGTAGCTTACTGGACGTCTTAGCGCTGGGATGCCCCTGGGTAACCATGCGCTTTATAAGTGTTCCTTCATTCATTCATTCATTTGAGATCCCAAGCACTCAGAAAGCCATGGTGCCTATAAAAGAAAAAGCTGTTTTGGTACATTTTTTAAAAAGGGGCCAAATTGTTCCCACATGGAAAGGGCCAATTGTTTATGTGTTCCGAGTGGTAGACGCCACATTGCTTTTGCCCACATCCGCAGACGTTCCCAGAGGCGCACTTCGTAGCATGTTTATGGAGCAAAGCTGATTCCATCCAGTTCCCACTGCAGGCGCTGAGGGAGGCGTTGTATCCCACAAGTTGTCCGCAGAGCCTTTGTTCACATCACTAGGAGCTGAAGCATCCCAGGGTGGCTCTAAGAATGCATTCATCATCAATGGAATACACTGGGGACAGCAATAAACATGTGCCTTTAAGGGGTCCATCAGCACTTCAATGTCCGGTGACGCAACCAATTCTGATCCGAGACATATATCCAGGATGCATGTGTGGCTGCAAAGCAGGCAGCTAAAGACAGGTTGTATGCAGTCAAGCTAGACGGCCAGAATGATAAGAACCAGTGCTCATTTAGTTCTTGAAGCCGAGGTCTGCCGAAGCAGTGTATCATGTGCTCACAGCAGCGCAGTAATAGCAGTGCTGTCTCTATTCTGAGTTGAACTGGGACATCCATTGCGGAGCAGATAGAATAAAATCAGTATTCCAGCCACAAGTAGCAAGACAAGCGGGAGCCCTCCAAAAACGGTTCCCAACACGGAGTGTATGAAAGATGGTATAACCCCGAATATAGCCTGAAAGGTGTTAACCAAACCAGAGCAGATACATTTAAAAAAGTGCACTATTCCTTTCATATCAGACATGTTAAAGATACGATGGACCAGCTCCCCAAAATGCAGTGGGAAGTTAGTATGGAGTAGTGTATGTATCTCAGACGAGGACCTTGCAACCTGGAGATCAAACGTCTCTTTGGCTGAAGTTGAGGCCACATCTTTTTGCAAAAGCATGGCTTTTAGTTTGCTTAGGGAATCAAATTATATGTTGGAAACGTTTATTGAAGGCCATAGCGCTGGCTCCCTAACTGTGCGGGCAAGTGGAAACAGTACTTATGTACATCAAGTGACTATGGAATTAACCGTCACTAGATAAGCGATGCTCGGTTCCATTCCACAGCAACCTTGATCATTCAGCATCAAATAGCTCCCATTCGAGAGCAGCCTGAATACAGGATGAATCACGGCAGCTGGGTAACCCTTCAGATAACAAGACAAGTTCGCCATTGAAGCATTACATGCCCCGTGGAGAGAAATGTCCTTGCAAACCAAGGAGCCGCTTAAGGTGTCTTCTCAGTCGGAGCCACTAAGAAAACCCTCTGTGTCCCCATTCCTGCATCTAAACCTGCATGGTAATTCCCAATACTTGTGCACATATCCTTCCCCTAGCGCTTCATATCTGCCTACCTGTTGGTATTGGAGACAATATTGGAATGGAAAGGTCGTGGCCCGTAGGGTGATGTAACCATGGATTATCCAGTCAGTGGATGGTGTCACAGCCACGGTGAAAGGTAATTGGTCTAATTTTTCAATGTGCAACAAGGTATATTTTGCATCTCTACGTGCCATTGTTATCTGTCTTTCTGTTAGATCGAATGCTGTAAACAAATTTGTACTGTTGATGTAACGCCAAGGCACATGGCCAGAACGTAACGTTTGTAACGTCCAGCTCAGTATTACTATTGACCGTAATTGTGACTGTCCATGTTGTAATATAGACACGTCTTGCTGTTTTATGTCAATTGCGGAAGACACTATGTTGCCCTATGAATACATTCTGGATGATAATGTGGTCATACCGTTGTCAATCATAGCCAAAGCATTTTCTAGATTAACCCTATCAATCTCGCACAATCTGTCAGCAGCTTCCTGTTGAGAAATCCTCCACAGCTTGTTACATATTCCGTACAAAAATGACTTTTGACGTGGATTCCGGGATCCTAATAAAAAATCCCTGAGATCCACCTCATCAGAAATAAGGGACAAGTGTTGTTTCACCTGGGAGAGTGTTGAGGTTTGTAGCCAGTCTAGGCATAACTTCCCAACACTATATTTATTTATTTTATTTATTAATCATTTATAGAGCGCTTGGTTACACCACACGGTGTGTCCCCGTGCTGAGACATCAGAGAAAAGAGGAGTTCAATTATTTGACAAATATTACAGGACGCGTGGACTCCAAGTCTGGATGTTATTCTATTTTGGCAAACATCCAGGTCTTTAGTTGTTTGCGGAATTTGCTTTCACGTGGCTCTATTCTTAAGGCCATTGGAAGAGAATTCCATGTTTTTGCCGCAAGGTATCTGAAGGAGCGTGCTCCCATTCTTGCTCTGTATATCCTCGGTACCGCCACTAGTGCTTTCCCTGTGGATCTTAGGCTCCGTCCAGGGGTGTATTTGGTTAGCAGTGGATGTAGATATTTGGGACTGTTCACGGTAAGAATGCGGTGGCAGTAACAAAGTGCTTTAAACGTGACTCTTTTGTCCACTGGGAGCCAGTGTAGTTTTGACAGGGCCTTACTCGTGTTGGCTCTTCTTGGCAGGCTGAGCACAAGTCGTGCCGCTGCGTTTTGCACCCGCTGTAGATTGGACAGTCCTTTTTTGGTGGCGCCTAGATATAGGATATTGCCATAGTCCACTTGGGAGGTGATTACCGCATGGACTATTGTTTTCCTGGCTCTTGCCGGTAGTAAATCTAGGATCTTTCTCATGACTTTCATGGCTCCATAGCATTTACCCGCTACCTTCCGAATCTGGCTTTCGAAAGTTAGTTCGGAATCAAACCATATTCCTAGGTTTTTTACCTCAGCTTTTGGGGTTGGTAGTTGGCCTAGTGCCTCAGGCCACCACGCGGATGACCATATAGTTGGTGCCTTTCCTACAATCATTACCTCCGTTTTATTCCCATTTAGCTTGAGGCAGTGGTTCGTCATCCAGTCGGCCACCTCTTCTAAGCATTTGGAGAAACGGATTGCTGCCTGATCCTCCTTTTGTGACAGCAGCACAATTAGTTGCGTGTCATCCGCATATGAGACGATTGATACTTTATGTTGTTCTACTCGTTCCGCCAATGGTCCCACATACAGATTAAACAGAGTGGGACTCAGAATGGATCCCTGTGGGACCCCCTGGGTCAGAGGGATACTCTCCGATAGATATGTTTGTTGTGCTACTTTAAAGCTCCGCCCGGAAAGAAAAGATGCCATCCACCTCAGAGCGTTGTGCCTGATACCACATGCCTCAAGTCTTTGCAGGAGTAGCTTATGTGATACAGTGTCGAACGCTGCACTTAGATCCAACAGGATCAGTGCGGCAGTATGACCTTCATCTGCAAATTGTCTTAGTGCTTCAGTGGCTAAGAGAAGAGCTGATTCCGTCGAATGGGCTCTTCTGAAACCTGACTGGGATGGGTGTAGTAGGTCATTCATATTGATATGGTCTACTGGTTGTTTATTGGTTACTTTCTCCGCGATTTTTGCTACAAATGGTAGCAGTGAGATTGGGCGTAAATTGACGTCACCAACACAAGTTGTCCTGTAGTTCCTATAGTACCCCTGCAGGACCTGCGCGTTTGGATAACATATACTGTGGGCTTGGTGGTAGACTAACTCTGAGCACCCCCACCGTATATGTTAGCCTGGTTTGCATTAGCGAGCTCACAGTGCCACTAGAATCTCCTCTTCTCGGGGAGAGATTAGTTTCTGGCAACGTTAGATCATGACAACCCAAATTCCTCAGAATCGTGGAAACAATGTACTACCTTTCGCTCAGTCACTCGTGCTTACTTATTCGGTTTGTCTCAGAGAGTTACACAGAATAAACAGTCGGGCGTTTCAATAAGTATTATTGAACAGTTGTTATTCTAGTGTAAAATATATGTGCTGCAGTAATCAGCAGACAATAGCAGAGATATATTATCAGCAGTACGATAAAAGCAAAGGGATAGAACAGTTCTACCATATTGCAATAATCATGAATACATACATGAATATAAAAGCATTATGAAAAGTGCGCGTACTCCTACGATGCCTAACTAGATGTACCTGAGTGTACCTAGCATATGTGTAGGTCTAAAGCCTAAGAGCCAAGAATCCTTCTAGGATTTAGTTCAACCCCCATACTTGAATAGAGAGAGTGCAAGGGCTGTGTTAGACCGCTGTCAGCTGGAGCGACTGCATGCAGGAGCATCAGCGTCTCTGGTCAGTGTGTCAGCATGGAAGTCTCGGTTCCCTCTGTCTTACCGGGGCAAGATGTGGTGTATTTATACCCTAATGAGTCTCGGTCCTCAGTATGGTTTGTATTGGTCTGTCGTTAGACATGAGGAAGACATCAGGGGTGAACTTTGTACATACATATTATGCAGGTGGTGTATTCCTAGAGAGCCATGCATAATTGATGAGTACAGTGTGGGCCTGTGTTTGGGAAAAACCCTGCTGTATTCAAAACCACAGGATAGATAACGTTCAGCCCTCGGAGCACGTTGTGTACTAGCAAGGAACAATGTAGGTGAAAGATCATGCCTATATAAGGACATGTACAGTTATGACCATAAAAGGGCATATGCGGCTATGACCATAATAGGGCAAGTACGAGTATGACCATATTAGGGTAAATATGAATACGTCCATTTTAGGGCATGTACGAACGGGTCTACATTAGGGCCTATATACGGGACATAACACCCACTCCTCTTCCGAATTGGACAACAATGACCATACTTAAAATCTGTACAATTTAAAAATATTTTTAAAAGCAAGTAAAAACATGATTTTAAAAAATCGTTAAAAAGGTGTTTTAAAAGAAAATGTTGAAATTCAGCTATTTCTAGTTGCCACTTGAAAAAGTCCATATTGTTTCTCTACAAAAGTTGCTTTACCACAAGCAGGAGAAGGCCATGCTTTTCACAAGTGAAAGTGTCAATTTAGGAAATGTTCCAAATTTAGTTAGTTTGTTTTGAAACGAGTGAAGAAGCCGAATTCTTTCCCAGGACACGATGAGCCAATTCAAGATTAAGCGTCCTGGCTGGGAAGCACAATATTATCGGTGTTCGCTGCTGCAGACGACAAATCCAACGCCTCACAGAGAACGTCAATCGCACATAGATGGAATGTAGCACTGCCAACAGTCGGTGCTGCGGCAGCTTGTGCGGCAGTTGTTACCTGGGTGCCTGTGTAGGAGTCACCTAACCCAGCAGGAGCAAACGGCACCTGTGGATTCTCAAGGAATGCATTAATCAGAAGTGGAAGCCGCTGAGGACAACGCAGAGCGTTTGCCTTTAGGCGTTCCAGCATTGCATCCGTGTCCGGAGGCGCATCTGATGGAAATGTTAGACAAAGATCCAACGTGCATTCTTCTCCGCAAAGCAGGCATCGAAGCACAGGTAAGATGCAGTCCACCCAGACTGGTCGAAAAGATAGAAACCAGGAGGCATTGAGTTCTCGCAGGCAATAAATGCCCAGAAGTTGTACCATGCGTTCACGGTATTTCTGCTCCAGGAGCGTGTTCGCCATTCCCTCGGGAATTGGGCCATCCATTGCGTAGCAGTAGTATTATGAATAGGACCCCTGCAACCAGCAATAGGATAAGCGGGAATCCTCCAAATACGCTTCCCAATACGGAGTGTATAAAATTTGGGATTACTCCGAGGACTGTCTGAAAAGTGCTTAACAGTCCTGACCCTATGGTCTTAAATAGGTGTACAATACCGCTCGTATCAGACATATTGAAGATACGTCCCACCATTTCTACGAAATGAAAGGGGCAGTTTGTACGTATAAGCGCCTGTATCTCAGTCGAGGTCCTTGCAACTTGAAGTTCATAGGTTTCTCAAGCGGAGGTTAAGGGCACGGGTTGCTGTAAAAGCATGGCTTTCAATCTGCTCAGAGTATCAAATTGTATGAAAGAAACGTTCAGTGAAGGCCATAACGGCGCCTCCCTGACTGTGTTCAGTGGTGGAAACAATACTTGCATACAGCAAGTAACCCTGGAGTTAACAGTGACCAGATAGGCGACGCCCGGAAGCATCCCACAGCAACCTTGATCATTTAGCATTAAGTAACTCCCATTCGAGAGCAGCTGGAAAACCGGTGTGATCTTGGCCGCTGGGGTCCCTGACATGTGACAAGATAAGTTCGCTACTGAACCGCTACAGGCTCCGTGCAGAGAAATATCTTGGCACATGAGAGAACCGCTTAAAGCGTTCTTGCAGTTTATACCACTCAGATACACTTCTCGATCCCCATTCCGACATCGATATCTATATGGTAACTCCCAAGTTTCCTTGATGTATCCTTTACCCATTTTTTCATATTTGCCTGCCTGCCTCTGCTCAAGGCAATATTGAAACTGAAACATAGTGACCAGCAGAGTGATTTGGCCATGAATTAGCCATTCTGTTGATGGTGATTCAGCTACAGTGAATGGTAACCTTTCCAGTTTCTCAATACGCAGTTTTGTATATTTGGCTCCCCTTTGTGCCATATCTGTCTGTTTATCAGTTAGATTGTATTCTGAAAACAGAGACGTGGTGTTTATAAAACGCCAGGGCACATAGCCTGCACGCAAAGATTGCAGCGTCCAGCTTAACATCATAATAGAACGTAGCTGAGATTGCCCGTGTTGTAACAAGGCCAGATCTTGTTCTAATATGTCGATTGCCGAAGACACAATGTTGCCTAAGGAGTAAATCCTGGAGGTCAAAGTAGTTAACCCATTATCCACTACAGCTAATGCCTTTTCTAAGTTGATACGGTCTATTCCCGTATTCTTCCTGCGGCCTCTTGTTGGGATATTTTCCAGTTTTCATTATAATAGGCATAAAGGCCTGCATATATGAAACGTTTCTGACGTGTTTTCCTTGGGCCTAATAAGAAATCCCTAAGATCTACATCAGGTGTGAGTAAGGTCAAGTGATGTTTTACTTCTGTGAGTGTTGAGGTCTCTACCCAATCAAGGCACAACTTCCCAACACTATAGGATGTCACTACCCCTGGGTGTTGTCTCTGCACATAACGTGTATCTGGCCTATGGATACTAAACCCTTCGGTTGTATTCATAAATCTCTGTTGACAGGTGTTTGTGTCAATGGGCCAAATCAGCCAGTTCGTCCAATCAGGATCTGATCTGTTGTACTGGAGAATGTCATCTAATCCTACCCCTTGTGTAGTTGAATTCTGCCCCCCACCCATCTGTGATGGTGTTGGAGACCCGGGTGAGTTCAGCTCCTTATTCTTGGCTAGTCCAAGACAGGATGTCTGTTGCACAGTTTCATTCAGAAATATGATCTGCTGTGGAATGAGGCATGCTCTAAATAGCGCTTCTGTTCCCTGGACTTGCCAGTCCCTAGAACCCCAGATTGATTTTGAATCTATAGTGTCCTTCCATAGGTCGAAACCCTGTGTAGACAACTGGGCCATAAAGGAAGCAGAGTAAATCTGTTTGGTGTTAGTCAACATAATTTTCTGTGCTGATGTTGTTGCCACTTTGTAATAAAATGACTTTGGGTCAGATGTGTTGAACCCTGAAAAGTATGTGAATTTCTGTGCAAAAGTTTGCGAACTACCTTTTGGAGGAGTTGGGCAGTGTTCCCACTAGTGGTATTCAAATACATTTCTAGGTGTTATAGATTTGTGCAAGAAATGATGACCATAATGTTGGTAACAATACAATGTATCATAGTCTGAAGTACCTTCTAACATTTCATTGTTCGGAAATGCTGCAGTTTTTTCTAAGCGATACAAAAGGGGATGATGGACGGAACGTTTGAGCCAATCAAACACTCACCCCCAGTCAACTGATCTGGGTTTAATCCATCATCATTCTTTAGCTCACTCCACCACCCCAGTTCAGACATGGCCATATGCAAATCAGTCTGACCCTGTGCCTCATGGGAACAGTCCAGCCCGAACTGCCAAGCCATGTCTTCCCTGGACCGGAAACAAGCATCCTAGGACCGGTTTCTGGCATTCCAGCCGTCATCAGCCAGGCTTGCTGAATCCCAGAATTGATTGTAAATTCTTTAATGAATTTGGAGGTTGGAGCAGCGCACACTTTTCTAGGAAGTTAGCTGCCAGGCTTTTTCCTCACTTGACAGCTTGTATCCCAAAAATAGGACAATGAGGTGGGCAATTTTTGATTTTTTAAAGTTACATTTATAGCCCTCAGAGGCGAATCCCATAATAATGGTGCTCACCCTGGTCAAGTGCCTCAGTAAGTCATTGTCCGTTAGATAAATATCATCCACATAGGACAATGCTTCTTCATCCAAATTTTGGAGTAACTCTGTTACCCTTGCTGAAAACAACCCCGGGCTATTCTTATACCCTTGGGGGAGTCGGCAAAATTGCCGTTGGGACCCCAACGCACTGAATGCGGTCAGATACCTGCTTTCAGGCGCTATATTTTGGCAGAAAAATCCATTTGAGATATCAAGTGTTGTTTTGTATTTTTGTTGCACAATTTTATTCATTAATGCGGCACTGTGTGCATTTTGAACTGCAAATGTCTTTGTGCAAGTGTTTAAATGTCTGTAATCTAAAACTAGACGATACGTGTTGTCAGGTTTTGATACGGGGAACAAAGGATTGTTCATTGGTGAGGTGCAATTTTCTATTACCCCCTGGTATTCAAATTGATCTAGGATCTCCCTGACTTGTTTTTTAGCTTCCTGCTTTATAGGGTATTACCTTTGAGCATTTGGGGAAACTTTTAACGGGATCGCGTGGTGGGTTGAATCCTCATCCCAACCAACATGATTTTTGTACAATGCCGGAGCTAGGGCAACCGCCCACTCCTGCGCATATGCATGTTTAAGATGTATGGGAACGAGGTCGGAAAATGCTGGAAAAATTACCTTTTCTCCCTTTGGGCACTCCATGACGAATGCTGGCGGCCAGTCTTGCTCTACTAATAGGATGTCATAACCAGATGACAGATTTTCCCAAAATAGACCTTTAACTTTTCTGGGCTTGTTCCCCTCCATCCGGAGTGTTATCTCATGTAACTTATGTGGGACGCTTACCCGAGTATCAGGTGTTTCCACCGTGATATACTCACTCAACTCCGCTGTCACCAGAAATTCCTTCAGGTTCTGGCGAGCTATCGTTACTTCTGCCGTGCTGTCTAGCATCGTCAGAGCCCATTCCCCGTTCAGAAGCTGTGTCCTCAGAATTCTGGGCATGTCTGATCTTGAGACCTTCTACCTTCTTCTTTTTGAACTGAGGTTTTTGTTTTTCTTCTTTTTTAGGTGCGTAGTCCGCAGCGCGTTGCGTGTCTCTGGACTTAATAATAATAATAATAATACTGAAACTTGTATAGCGCGAACAGCTACCTCAAAAACAGAGGTGTCCCGGCGCTCTAGCAGCAAGCAGCGCATGCACATAAGTTTAGGCACTGGGGTCAGGCCTAATCATTGCTAAAGAGCCATGTCTTCAGCGCTTTTCTGAAACTGGTCTCAGTGTTAGCTTGGCGGAGAAACCCAGGTAGGGCATTCCACAATTTAGCCGTTCTTACTGTGAGCGCCCTACCGCCCAAACGGGCTTTCACAAAGCGGGGAGCGTAGAGCAAATTCTGAGAGTTTGACCGCAGGGAGCGATTTTGCTTATACCGGCAGAGTCTTTGTTTAAGATAGCTAGGACATCTTCCCTGAAGAGCCCGATAGGCCAGGGTCAAGGCCTTAAATTCGATTCTTTTGGCTACCGGGAGCCAGTGTAGCTCCTGTAAATGCGGAGAGACATGATGTCGAAAAGGAATGCGTATAATTAGTCTCGCAGCCGCATTCTGCACCATCTGCAGACGTCTTATCGAATATTTAGGCAGGCCAAGATATAAGCCGTTTGCGTAGTCCAGCCTGGATGTCACTGTGGCATGGACTACGGATTTACGGCAATCTTCTGGCATAAAATGTAAAAATTTACGGAGATTTCTCAATTTACTAAAACACGAAGCGGTGACCTGTTGGATTTGGGCCGAGAAAGAGAGATCCGCCTCCCATCTCACCCCTAGATTTTTGATACTCGTGCTAGGAGAAGGCGGAAGGCCCATTTCTACTGGCCACCACAGATCTGAAGCAGGCACAGGGCCATTTCCGAAAAATAGCACCTCTGTTTTTCCCGCATTGAGTTTTAGTTTCTTTATATTCATCCATATGGCTATGTCTCTCAAGCAACCTTTAAAATTCATAAAAGCCTCTGTCGTTCGCTCTTGAAAAGGGAAAACCAGCTGGGTGTCATCAGCGTAGGAGATTGCCTTCACACCCCAATTGGCAATCAAAGAAAAAAGTGGGGCTAGGTACAGATTAAAAAGTAAAGGGCTCAACGCGGAGCCTTGAGGGACGCACACCATAGGGATTTAGGTTTTGATTCAAATGGTTGTAAGGCGACTCTTTGGGTACGGCCGCTTAAATATGATTTCAGCCAAGTCAAAACCTTCCCCCCAAAACCTGTGTCTTGTAATCTCTGCACCAATACGGTGTGGTCGACGGTGTCGAAAGCTGCAGACAGATCCAGGAGCACCAGTAACACTGATGCCCCTGAATCTAACGACCATCTCACCGACTCGGCCACCTCCAGGAGGGCAGTCTCCGTGCTATAGCCTGCCCGAAAACCAGATTGTGTATCATGCAGGGAGGCATTACTCTCAACAAAGTTGGTCAGTTGCCGCTGGACCAACTTCTCTAGCATTTTACCCGGAGCAGGCAGTAAGGAGATTGGCCTAAGATTGTTGAGGTCTCCTGGGTCACCATTAGGTTTCTTTCTCAAAGGGAGAAGGGTAGCGTGTTTCCACTTGTCGGGAAAAATGCCAGTTCCAAGAGATGCGTTCCAGATATGAACTAGCACACCAGTGAGAGAGAGAGATAACATTTTCCAAAGTTTAGGAGGGCATGGATCATCTGGGGCACCTGATCTACATTTTTGGATTTCAGCCAATGCATCCTGATGTGAAATGGGTAGAAAATTTGTAAACAGCGGAACCTCCACTGCTTCCAATGGTGTGTCCGGTTTCTCTGTTACCATGGGTGCTGAAAAGGAGTCGTAGACCTTTAAAATTTTATTATCAAAAAAGCTAGAAATGTCTTCACACAAGGCTAGGGATGGTTGCACTTCAGTCTCTATTGCTTTTGGCTTAAAAAAGGTCTGTACTACCTTAAACACCTCTTTGCTGGAAAGATCTGCCTTATGGATACTTGAGACAATACAGTTTCTCCTGGCTATTTTTTGCGACTTATGAAAATCTTTCAGAGCATTTTTATAGATTGCTTTAGCTAAGTCGCAATAGTTTATTCTCCACAAGCGTTCAAGTCTTTTGCACCTCCTCTTTTCTTCTCTGAGTAAATCAGAGAACCCTGGCGCCGATGGAGACAGTCTACGAGACTTCACCATTCTAGCCGGAGCAACGGCCTCCACAGCCGTGGAGATCCATTGATTTATTGCAAGAGCATCTACATTGGGGTCTAAAGATAAAAGAGGAAGATTGTTCTGAAGGATAGGACCTAGTGCTGCTGCGGTCAGATTTTTCCAATTTCTTTTTATGGTAAAACGCTTGCCTCTGGCCTGGCCGGTATTAGTCAGCCTAACCGAAAAAGGAATCAGATAGTGATCCGACCATACCAGAGGACAGGGAGACTCCATAACCATTGAAGAAATATTCGAGAAGACTAGATCCAAGGTATGACCTGCTTTATGGGTAGGAGCGGCTACCATTTGCAATAAATTGGCGCCTGCCAGAGAGGAGACCAACTGAACTGCCTGTGAGCAGTGAGGATCATTCACGTGTAAATTAAAATCGCCAAGGGCCATAAAATTGGCATAAGCTAGCGATTTTTGAGCAATATAGTTGCAAAGATCCTGACATATATTAGCTACACAGTCAGGTGGTCTATAGATGAGTATACCTGAAAGGGATGAAGAGGGATTGATTTGGAGGCAAAAATTGAGGCTTTCAATGCCCGGTATGTTGAGAGGGGCAGAGGAAACTAACTCCCATGAGTCTTTAAATATAATGGCCACCCCACCCCCTCTTTTGTTGCCCTCTCTATTTGCATAACACATTTTGAAACCTGGCGGGATGGCAAGAGTGATTGCTGCCACAGTGTCCGCATTAAGCCAGGTTTCTGTTAAAAACATGGCATCCCATGAGAGATCAGCTAGGGCCAGCCAGATATCATCAGCATGTTTAGAAAGGGACCTACAATTGACTAGGCACGCTCTAATTGTATCCGTATGCTTTGGTGCAGTGTCCAATGGGGTTATTATCCCAGAGTTGCTCTTTTTTTGCACCCCTACCGCATAGTTCAACCCCTGACCACAAGAATTGCAACTGTCTGGCAGATTAGTCAAAGCAAGATCAATCTTGTGTAGCTCGGGACAAGCATCCCATTTGCGAGACAACAGCTCGTCTCGAGACCACCGTAAAACCTTCTCCCGGCATTCCCAACCGGCAGCATGGCTGGCGCTGGCCGCG
Source organism: Calotriton arnoldi (assembly GCA_963921515.1). Classification (NCBI taxonomy): domain Eukaryota; kingdom Metazoa; phylum Chordata; class Amphibia; order Caudata; family Salamandridae; genus Calotriton; species Calotriton arnoldi. The sequence goes on along the minus strand of CAWUFW010006526.1, from coordinate 926,223 downwards.
TACGGCTCGTGGACGGGCGCAGACGGGCTTGCCTTTGGCGCGCCCGCTGCGCACGTCTGCTGCGCGGCCGGGCCCCCATCCGCCTTAAGTACACCGGGGCAGGAAATAGGATAATTGGGGGAGGAGTCGCGTCCCTCCGTGCAATCGGCACTGAAAGCCGTGACGGACCAGGGACAGCGAAGCCAAGTCAGGCAGGCAAGTAAAATAAAGTGCAAAATACAGTCACAGTATAAAACTAAGAATCTTTTAAAAATACCAGCTTTAAAAACAGCTCAGCACGCGCTACTCACTGCTGCGCGGCCGGGCCCCCATCCGCCTTAAGTACACCGGGGCAGGAAATAGGATAATTGGGGGAGGAGTCGCGTCCCTCCGTGCAATCGGCACTGAAAGCCGTGACGGACCAGGGACAGCGAAGCCAAGTCAGGCAGGCAAGTAAAATAAAGTGCAAAATACAGTCACAGTATAAAACTAAGAATCTTTTAAAAATACCAGCTTTAAAAACAGCTCAGCACGCGCTACTCACTGCTGCGCGGCTGGGCCCCCATCCGCCTTAAGTACACCGGGGCAGGAAATAGGATAATTGGGGAGGAGTCGCGTCCCTCCGTGCAATCGGCACTGAAAGCCGTGACGGACCAGGGACAGCGAAGCCAAGTCAGGCAGGCAAGTAAAATAAAGTGCAAAATAC